>JBBELK010001836.1:0-24054 GCA_037783545.1 Henricia sp. BOLD:AAB3569
GTATTTACATGTTATTTACATGTTACCCAATGTTAAAATTATCATAACTCAAAAACTGTAAGAGTGCCCATCCCAAATCTTTCTGGAAATGTTCCTTACATTTTAAGCTAACAAATTACGCATTTTGACATACATATTTTTACAAAGGTTATAAATTTACACAACGTTTTTGTGGTACGAGATAACATTTTGATGTTACATTATAAAATGAAGGCCATTTCAAGAGCTTCAAATTGATGTAAAGTTGATCTCTCTAGGTCCATTACTTTTAGAGATATAACTGTCCAAACATAGCAGGTCATGCTAATTAGTCAAAGTTCGTTGACCCGTATCTCAACAATTAATTGACCAAATGATATAAAATGTTAGTTCTCGGGGTTTCTCAAGGAGTCCAATCAGCACACCAAATTTCATTTCAATCTGTGAGGGTCATGTCCAAAAGCTCATTGAATTGACATTGAAAGGTAGTGTTCGAGTCCAACTATGGCAAATTGTATTCCTAAAAAGCTCAGCCATACTTGTACAATCCTTCAGGTGGGATGTCAGGGGTCGTCCATAAAGTACATATGCATTTTAAAGTACATACATACTTTTTTTGGGTCAGGTGGGATAACCGAGTCAAAACAAATGTAACACTCTTACCTATGTCCCTTTTTCTTGCTGGGTACAATGTGAGGTTTGTATGCCTCCCAGTCATAGATACTACGCTCCCATAATCGTTGGTATTTCCTGCCGTTGATGTAACTCTCCAATGCTGGAATTCTGCTTGGCACCTCATGACCGGTTAGACTACATCGCACCTTGGTGGTAAAAAATTCAGTTGAATTGGAATTAACACAGCATTTTAAAGTTGGGAAGTTGAATAAATTTGTCTTTCTTTCAAATGATTCACTAAGCATTAGTAAGTGCAGATTTAATGGGAAAAAAGTTAAGAGTAGGAAAAATCTCAATGTAAACGTCAGAAAATTACTTTTACTTTTTAGCCTTCTAAAAGTAGAGCATGCATTTAGTCCTACAAACGGGGCTGTAAATGGCTCACTTTTGAAATCTGGCTTAAAAATACTGTCGCCTAGTACAGCCCTGCTGCAAGGCTGTACGAAAATGCCTGACGTCGAAATTGCCGAAATCCGAGATAGTTTGACTGCAAATATCGTCCGAAGTACATCAGACAGAGCACTTTCACATAAACCAATGTTGTAATCCAGAGAGTTTAGTGTTTCATAACATAATGATAAAGCTTACGGAATCGTCAATTTGGCCATCTAAAGCGTCTTGAAAAATGGAACAATATTCTAAACAACGTTCTTTTATGGGCGACGCCATCTTAGCTGATCTGCTCTGACGATGGTGTCACTTCTCGATCATGAGAAGTCAAGGAGCCCTACCAAGATGGCATCGCCCAAAATGAAACGTTGTTTAGAATATTGTTCAATTTTTCAAAACGCCGTATGCTGGCCAAATTGACGATTCCGTAAGCTTTATACCGTTATGTTATGAAACACTAAACTCTCAGGATTACAATGGTGTATGTGAAAGTGCTTTATGCACCTATCAATTGTATGACGCACCCTCGGACCCCCGGGAAAGGTGCGTCATGTCCCGGAATGTCCAGTCACAGTTTGACGAAGGTATTGCGTCAAAGTACACATTGGTCCGTCACGATTACCATGACTAATGCGTCAAGGTACGTCAATGGTGCGTCCGAGTACAGTGTCCATCGGTTTTCCACAGCGCCCGATCAAACGAAACCACGACGGCACGGCGTTCAAAAAGTCCCGTTACAAAATATTGAAGCCCCCTAATGTACACCACAGAGTGAAGTGGAATTTAACAGATTTGAAACATCATTTTAGTTCCCCATTGCATGTGCATGTACTTTCTAAAAATGGATGAAAAACAGGAGTAAAAACGAAACACGTCAAAAATACTGCTGTGTGGAGTAATACCATTTTGGAAGGAGGGGTGACCGTACTGTTTCCGAGGTACATCTGTTTAATGTCTTTATTGTTTTGTTTCATATACAGTGTACTGGCGGGAAATAAATTTGAATAAATGTTAGTGTGCCATTCATTTGCGGTTTATTTGCGTTCATACTCATTTTATTGGGGTACTAAAAAATAAACTCCTACGCAATCAATGTAACTACCCCTTACTGCTTAATGGTATCTTCTGAAAGCAAGATGGTCGCCAAGCGCGCTGGTTTACACTAGTTTTGTGTATACTCGTCTATGGAAAGCCGGGTACCGGTTGTTGACTGGTTTCAGTACTTTTGTGCACGCGTCTATAGCTATGGAAAGCTGGGTACCTGTTGTTGGCCAACGTGCATGCCAGAGATGTTTTCGCGCCGGCTGCATGCATTCGTGATCGATCGTATGCGTACATAGTCCCGTCGTCCGGACGGCTAGGCTCCGGTTGGATTTAAACGGGAATCACCATCGCCAGCGGCGCGTTCGCCTTCGATATTCATTTTCGCCGTGTACATTTATATTTGTTATACATGTATGTCAGTCATATATGTCCGTCAAGGTGCGTCGTTTTCCAAAGATGGTGCGTCAAAATTTGGTGGTTTGAAGCGTCATTTGACAAGAATGGTCCGTCACAAAAAGTGACCGAGGGTGCGTCATGTTACCTAAAAAGATGACGCTCCTGTGGACATTGACGCACCTTTCCCGGGGGTCCGAAGGTGCGTAATACAATTGATAGGTGCATTAGTCTGATGTACTTCGGACGATATTTGCAGTCAAACTATCTCGGATTTCGGCAGTTTCGACGTCAGGCATTTTCGTACAGCCTTGCAGCAGGGCTGTAATAGGCGACAGTAATAGTACTAGCCAGATTTCAAAAGTGAGCCATTTATTTACAGCCCCGTTTGTAGGGCTAAGGCCATGCAGGGCGTGTTTGTTTCACGACAGATCCGAATCCAGATCCCGAGTTTAAAACTGCGCAGAAACAAACGAAACTGCTCTCAACTAGGAATTCAAGTCACGTGAATTGGATCTGCGCAGATCTGAATCCGTCCGAAACGAACTCGCCCTAAGCCATGCACTAAGTATGCATGCGCATGTATGTGCAGTGCACGTGCCAAAAAAAAGTCGTACAAGCATGGCAAGTCATGCAAGTGACAAACGCAAACGGCCTGCGTAGCTAGGGCGCGGCCTACTTCGAATACCTTTCCTGATCCAATATAAGTTAGAGAAGGATGTTTCTTGATAAAGTCTTGAACATCTTGAGGTAAAGATAATAACTTCACCGAATCCTCCTCAGCAAGGTTTTCTAGCTTCTTCTGAATTTCATTTTCACGCAGACACGATGTGGAACTGGGCGCAGCCATGTTGTCTCGTCTCAACCTCTTTCCCGTTTAATATGACCGACTGGCCACGCGCGGCCCACTGTACTATACCAGACTACACGCACAGAAAAAAACGTTTCGGAGGACGAGGGTGAAAGCAAACGCTGAGGGGGGCGGGGAGTGGCTGAGGGGTGGCTGAGGGGGCGCGGGTGAGGTGGTGCGGCGCGGCCGGGAGGTGAGGTGGTGGGGGAGGGGCGGTGTTGGGGTGGGGGTGCGCACAGGGGCGTGGTGCGCGGAAGGGGTGCGGGAGCGCGGAGCAAGATTATGGGGGGAGGCAACGGAGACACTGCTTGGAGTAAAAATATGGCCAATATAAAAATATAGAAATACTTCAGACCACTGAGCTCAGTTATTTATTGCTCTTAATACTAATAATATCCAACCTGCAGGGTGTTCAAGGCGCTGTTACCATTATTACCGCTGCCTTCAGGGAATCACCAGAACCATTTCGCTTCAACTAGGTGGCTGCTGGTCAGGCGCACAACCCTATCAGCAGTTAGATTGTAGCATTCCCCTTAACAGCTTCCCATATATCGCTTGGGTCGACGAGGCAACTGGGATTAAGTGCCTTGCCCAGGGACACAGACACGTTGGCCGAAGTGGGGCTCGAACCCCCAACCTCTGATTGGGAGTCCCGCTTCATACCCACTAGACCACACGCGCTAACTAACTAACTGGAAGTGCCTTTAAAATACGCCATTTTTAAAAATGTGCTCAAACGTGTGACATTTGTCACTTCAAAAGAGACCAGCAATCCCTGCAACTTGCGTGGGAGAAGTCCATGAAGTGGAGCCATTGTGGTAGGCGCATTCAGTTAACACAAGTGCAAACACATAAAAATGATATTACAAAAGCAATTTGTTTCTATTTATTATTTATATCACCTTATGAATACAAATTTAAGTACATTAATTTCATTCATTTCTTTACAAAGTTTACCTTTTACCTTTCTTTGTTAGAAAAATGCTCAGCAAAATGCAAACTATACTTTTTATTCAAAGCTAAGTATAAAATCCAAATAGTTCCTTCCTGAGTCCATGATTGTATCAAAATTAAAGGTACATGTATTTTTTTCGTTCAGATTGAACAAAGATTTTAAGAAAATTACCTCCTGGAATCAAAAGATAATCCAACTGTAGGATATTCTTCCCACTTGGACTTCTGTCGGAAATGTTGCATTTCTGAGATAATTAATTTATAAGATTACTGCAGAGAGTAATGGACAAAATCACGGCAAACAAATCCTGTGCTAAGCAAATTTTTGTGCTTAGCAGCGCCATGAAATTGGCCCCAGGTCTCTAGTCTGTGGCTTTCTCATACATAGCAATCACTTTGTCCAAATGACATTTTTGGACAATCTCCACCTGTTGTCCTAATTTCATCCCTTGGACGTTCCTGACAATTTTAACCATCTGACCGCGTGTTACTGCCCCTTGAAGCTCCACGCACACTTGATGCTTCACCGACTCCGTGACTATGCTGGGATCCGCAGTCACGGCCATCGCAAGTCCGTCACAAATGACGAAAGTTTTGCCTTGTCTCCTCTGTAGGATGCCGTCGGCAAATGGTTTAAGAAAACGCCGTGCAAAGACTGATTTTGGAGACTCCTTCGCTATCCATCTATTAAACCATTCCTGTGTAATAAACATTGTAAGTTGTCTGTTAAAATTTCCAGTCACCGTTTCACCACTGGAATTTCCTTATTTTGGGTGTTAGATTGGCGTAGCAGTACTTTCCTCGCCTTCCACCTCTGTGGCCCTGGTTCATATCCCGTCTGCGTCAGTATGTGGATTGGATTTTTTAGTACCTGCTTGATCCCGTTGTTTTTTCTCCTACACACGTGTTTTCTTCCCACCTCTAAAAGTATGCAATTGCTTTTAAAATTGAAAAAAATTGGGAACATTGTATTAGTGTAGCACAAAATGTCTTACCCAAGGGAGTCCGTTATGTAGACAAGTTTCCCACGGAACGACGACCGTGGGGCACTGGACTTCACTCATCACGATATGCGCCGCCTCGGGATCAGTGTAGAAATTGAACTCCGCCGCATCGGTTGCACTTCCAGAACCTAATATAGGATGAGAATAAAATCAATACAATTAGCGAATCACTTATCAAATCACTTATGAAAGCAATTTCAAAGTGATTGGTCGATCATGTGCCTTGTTATCCACAACTATACTGTATTCAAACTTCTGTTCTGATCAAAAATATTTTTAATACAATTAATATTTTGTTTGGGAGAGTATATTTAGTACCTTCTATATTGCCTCCCATAACCACGAGCTTTTTTAGTCTGCTGGTAAAATCCAAATCAAGTCGCATTGCGAGAGCCAAATTGGTCAACGGTCCGATAGCCAGCATGGTCAGCTGACCAGGATGCTCTTTGGTCATGCGGATCATGGCATGGACGGCATGTTCTGATTGGACGAGATCGAGGCTCGGTGGGTCCTGGTCCATCCCAGTACCCAATCCTGTAGAGCCGTGGATTTGGTGCGCATCCAAAACGTTGAGGTTAAGCAAAGGAAAAGTGGCACCACGATACACAGGGACCTGCATGTTGAAATAAAATCAGTCATTTTATCACATTTTTTTCACTATATATATAGGCCCTACATGTGTGTATTTTCAAGGGCTAATAATTAATAAATTCCTTGAGATTTTTCACAAAATAAACTGAATAAGGTCATTTAAATAAAATTGTTCTTGTCTGGACCTTTTTGAAATTTTTTTTTTTTGATTTATATACCACATCCAACAGCGGAGGGACCGCCAATTACAGGAATGGGAGCAAGTGTGGTTGAGTGCCTTGCTCAAGGGCAAAGGTGCCACAACCCGTCGCGGCCCAGGATCGAACCTACATTCTAGTACTAGCACAGGAACTTAAGTTCGACGCACTAGACCGCTCGGCCATAACACCCCACTTTACAAAATCGATAAGGGGAGGTATTTTTTAAAGATTTCCAAAGATTGACCATTTACATGTACTACAAATGCTATACCATGGCACACAGATACTTAAAAGGGTTATGTTGTCTTGAACTTCAATGTTCATTTCTGACAGAGTTAGTTATGTAATATAGACCTTTTTGCAAATACTGCTTGAGTGGACAAAATTATACTGTAGGAATGTTGCATGTTGGAGGTTATCTGACTTTTGTTCAAGAATATTTGTGAAAGGTCTACTGTTCAACACTTACATCCATCCTATTGC
This sequence comes from Henricia sp. BOLD:AAB3569, assembly GCA_037783545.1. Taxonomy (NCBI): domain Eukaryota; kingdom Metazoa; phylum Echinodermata; class Asteroidea; order Spinulosida; family Echinasteridae; genus Henricia; species Henricia sp. BOLD:AAB3569. The sequence continues at coordinate 6,564 of JBBELK010001836.1, forward strand.
ATGCTCTTAACACTGCGAGTGCATTACGCAAAATGTTATCAATTGACGTGTTGCCAGCGATACACGTGACAGCACGTAACTCCACGTTGGGCTGTGACAGCGCCATCATAATGGCAACCGCATCATCAACGCCGGGGTCGCAGTCAATAATCAAATGGAGTTTCTCCGCCATGTTTGTTTCCTGAATCAAGAGATGTGAATTTGAGAACAAAATCCAAGGTTTAAGAAAAACTTGAAAATGCTCATGAATGCTATTATTAAAACTGAAATGAAACGTCATGTTTCATCACCAGATTTGAATACACATTTTAAGTGATGTACATACATAAAATTTAAGGTTAGCAAAACGAACAGTAGTTACTAGTTATGCACCTATCCTGCTAGGCTTATGTAGGCCTATTCCACTTTTCAGCATGTTCAGTAGGCCTTGTGATTTTAAGACATCATTAAAGACCATGGACATGATGGAGAAAGGGACTTTAAGACTAAGACTCAAGAGTGAAAAACATTCAACAATTTCCTTGAAAATACTTAAACGTTTTCTACCCTGTTCAACACACGGCGCTTCAGTGGCGACCAGTGAACGGAAATCAAACCAAATTTATTTTTGAATGATAAAAATGAGGATAAAAATGAGGGTAAAAATCTGAAAGAATCGAATCCTCGCCCAAGTACAAGTGCACGGTCGAAAACGTAAACACACGTCCACTCATATCTGCCACGTGTGCTAGTGGCGCTGGCGCGTACGGCCGTCGTTAAGAGCGACCTCTATCGGCAACTGGACGAGGATTTAAATACCCAGAAAAAAATTATTGCTGATTGGTCAATTGCGTTTTTAACAACGTCTTTTGATTGGCTGTTTCGAAGAAAACGGCCTCTGCGGTAGAATTCAACTAGAACTGCAGCTGAGCTGACCGTGGACGTCCTTTGGAAGTTGCAGGAAAGGTACATCAAAATCTGGTAATAATTTATAATTCTTTATGATGAATTAAAGCAAAATGCTCAGCAAAGGAGACGGGGATATCGAATTGCGAAAGACTATCAATTAATTTAACGTAAAACTGTTTATATAATTGGTCTTTAGTTTAGCCATGGAGGAAGGAAACAGATCTGTTTCCTTCCTCCATCATGCCCATGGTTTAGCGTTGCGTTGTGGACGAACACTTCTTGAAATAAGTTGCGTGGCGTCGTGAAAATCAGCGGAGCGCGAGCCGCGCGCCGCGGCGTTTAGCCAGTCGAGGTCCAGCCGTTGGCCGTCGGTTTCGACGCTTCGGTAGTGATACAGATTGAAAAGTTAACCGTTACTATTTTTTAAAGGCAAGAATTGAGAAGTTTATCATAATTGTTTTCCTTTAAATTAAAACGACTCACCATGTTCACCTGCATGCTCACTATTGACGTGCAGATTTGGTGGAAAAACCCAAATTTGCCAACATTTTGAGTGGGAAAATTTATAATTTTCGCCACTAATTCTTCCTAATAATATAATAATATAATAATATAATAAGCCAGTTCGGAGTCTCGACTGCGCATGCGTCTGCCGACTTTGGTTTGAGATAAACAAAGCGGTATGCATTGTGTTTATCTCAAATGACCTGTGTTTATCTCAAATGACCTTGACACAATCCCATAGACATTCATTGCGCGCGCGAGATTCCGAACTGGCTTATATGCCCCAGAAAGTGCAAATTTAGTGAGGAAACATGAATTTAGCAGTGAGAAAATTTAAAGTCATGAAAGTTTTCCTTTCAATTTTTATATCAATTTTGAATTATCATGCTCCAAAGATAGACCATGTAGACTTACTGGCCTACATGGAGTCTGAACTGGCGAAGGTGTATGGTAGCCTAGTTAGTAGGCCTAGTTTTTCTATTTTCATGTAAAAAATAAAAATTTAAATCGGGTCACAAACTAAAAAAAGGCGAAAAGAATTAAGTAGGCCTACCGGACTAACGTCTAAGGGGTCAGTCATGTCAGTTGTCCATGGCTTTAGACCTTAAATTTAAAACATGAAAAAGAAGAAACCATTTGGGTTTTCCAGAATAAGGGCCTACTGAAAATTGACCAAGGAAATGTGTTTTATTCCATTGCACTTTTTAGATGAAGTTCTACGAAAAGTAGAGAAGCCTCATTTCTTCCAATGTCATAAAAGTATAAACATGGAAAGCAAGACACCTATACTAGCATCTGATGTGGGACTAGGGGAGCAGTGTGGCACCCCTAAGAATTCCCGAGGAAGTTGGTTCAGCGGAACACCTCATAAGGCCAAGCCTCAGAGTCAAGATGGTGAAGGGGAAGATGATTTGCCTGTCCTAAGGCTGACGTATTTCACCAGGAAGGTTATGGTATGTTTCGATCGAGTGCGAACCGGGACATCCACAACCAGAGAACTACTTGTGGAGAATCCTTGTGACTTTACTCAGGTAGGGAAAGTGCTCGTAAATAGTCGGTCAGCAAATTTCAGGCACAAAAGTGTTGCTTTATTATGTCATGGATATTTAACGTTCCTTATTGTTTCTCTTCAGGAACTTCGTTTGGAGAAGTTCTCACGAGACAGGGGTTTCTTCATCGCCGCTAATTTGTGGGAAGTCGACGGATATGAAGTGATCCGGATTCCAATAACATGGACTCCAAAGGAGGAAGGCAGTGCACGTGAGATGGTTACCTTTAAGTGTGAACAGGCCTTCAGATTGCAGGTTATTTTACTTGGGACGGCAGAGGATCCGCCAAAGCTGGTACGGTTATTTGCTCTGTTTTTTGTTAAATTTTTTGGACCAACGTCATTATTACACATGTTAAGAATAATTTTATTTTAGCCTCATACTTTTCTGAGAACAGCAATTTCTTTTGGTCCATCTTGCAGGGAAAGAATCGAAGGAGTACATTCTCAGTACAGCGTAAAGTTCCTCTGAAAGTCACTCAACCTAAAGCCAATCTCAAGCCCAGCCGGCCGACGATGATCCTCAAACCAAAACCTCAGAAAACGAGGCCCTCTGTCGGCAAAGCATGCAAGGAAAACTGCGAAAATCTGGCACCTGTTGACAGACTCGGAGATTGGAAATCCGTGAACAGACGGATAACGACTCCAGAAGTTGATGATGTGACGGAACCACAAGTTGTTTTGGGTACGCCCAGTCCACAGAGTGTTTGCGGGAGAAGCCCGAGGGATGATTTCATGGCCTTGGATAGTTCGCTGGCAGAAATCAACAGTGGTGGAATGCCGTTGACAGCAAAGGAACTCTTACTAGAAAACGTAAAGAGACAAACGCTGTCTGTATGTAGAGGAATGTCTCCCTTGCTGCAAATGGCACAGCCCTGTGCATTTACTGACTCTACGTTTGACCAGTCACAGGCAGCAGAGAAAAGTGATTCCACTTTTGACACCAATAAAGACGAAGAACCCCACGAAATGTTGGATGATACAGAAGCTACTTGCACTAGTCCGAAGCGTCTCTCAGGTGATGGAAAAAACACCATCACTAAAAGCAAGCTGCCTATCACTAAGCAACCGCCAAAACGTGAATCTCTCCGCAAGAGTCTATTTTCGGCGTCCGAAACAGATGCCAATACCAAGCCTGATCAAATTAATAGTTCGTCAGAGTTTGAGGACAGTCTAAATGTTCCAAGGTTTGATGCAGTTTGTTTAAGTCAAGATAAAGTTGAAAGTTGTGTTTTGTCTCAGCTGTCCATCGATGCCTCAGAGATGTGCCCTGCCAAGATGAGCCATGAACAATCCTTTAATGACATATCTCAAAGCTACTCCTCGGCTGAAATTACTATCAAGTCTGAAATTCCGCCTGCAAGAAACAATCTGTCCCTGGATCCTCCAATCAAAGAGAGAAGTCTGCCTGCGACTGAAGACCTCGAGCTGGATGCAGATGCTTTCAAAGTTCACACCAGTGTCGTCACCTCGCGTCTGATCAATCGCAAGCGACTCTCGGATCCAAAAGACAAAGCTGGGGCGCCTCCCAAGAAGCTGAAGTCTCAAGAGAGACAAGGCGCGGAACCCAAGAAACGGTCTCCCAGAGACAGAAACATGAACAGGACTGTGGCACTACGAAAAGCAGCAGCCCTGGCGGCCAGTACGAGTCGTGATGTGTCTGCGAAGGCCAAAGGCAAAGAGCGGTCAAGAGCTGGACAGTACAAGGCTAAAGGACCCATGAGGGGAGTGCCCATGGCTAAGCTGAATCTGCTGAAGCTGAATGGAACAGGTTGGTCTGGGCTTGATGCAAAATTGACATGTTCATTTGACTTGTTGGTGCTCATGCTTGTCGTACCTTTAGAGAAAAAGAGCGTCAAAATTGAACAGTAAACATGTATTTTACAGAGAAATTCTTGGACATCAAAAGATTCACTTTTATCTTGAGATATCTTTCACTCAAATCCATCAATTGAAAACCTTGTCTTTATTTTCCAGCCGTCCCCAGGCACCCACTGCCATTTGCTGCCAAGAATATGTTTTACGACGAGCGTTGGATGGAGAAGCAAGAACGTGGCTTCACTCGCTGGCTGAATTACGTCCTGACGCCGGACGACTGCCCCAAAGACCCAAGCTGCAAGGCAACCAAAAGTAACCAAAACCACCCTGTCAAAGTTCAAATGGCCAAGAATCTTGACTTTTGTTGTCGTTAGTTGTACTGATAGTGATGTGTTCTTTTTTTTCCATTTCATGATGTAAAAAACCAAACCTCTTGCTCGATTTATCACAGTTGATGCCGGGACGTTATGCGTCGATTCGGCCACCAAGACGGCTGTCGCGCTTGCCCCGTCGAAGGAAGACCTGTCTCTACGCGCCTACACGGCCAAGCGCAAACTAAACCGACTGCGACGCGGAGCCTGTATGGTCTTCCAGAGCGAACCCGTCATCCGTGTTCTCCGCAAACTGGAAGCGGAAATCGAGAAGGGAAGGATATCGGTCCGTCTGGATCGCAAATTGCACGCTGATTACGGTAAGCAAGTTTAATATTTGCCAGAAAAAGTCCTGGGGTGGATTGCAATAAAGTATGTTAGGATGTCTTAACTCCTAAGACGTCTTCACCCTTTAGTCCTCAAAGCACCCAAAACCGCCCAGCAGCTTTCTCCTCAGCACCCAAAACCGCCCTGTATTTCTTCCATGTTCAACTCAGTGAAATTGAAGTTTCTGCAAACACACCCTCAATTGATAGACATGTACTCATAGCTTGACTCATACTCTTTCAGATCTTGTGTTCAGTAAGGGTGGCTACTATTGGATAACTCTGGTTATTGACCTTGACAAGGAACATTAGTAAAAGCTCTAAGGAGTAATAAGACACACTACTTGTTACCACTGAGTGCTATTGGATTAACGAAGACACCACAGGTTGAATTTGTCTTGCAATAAAAATGTATGTCATAACTCGTATCCTGAGACTCATAAAACTTAGGACACCGAAATTCAGTTATGACATATGTGTCTCAGGCCGGGGTCAGACGAATTACGACATCCAAGTTTAATGTAGTATTACTATACATGTTACCCCAAATATATTGTAATCGTATCACAATCGTCAACGACGAGAATTATTATCATTCGATTGTGATACGATTGTAATCGTATTACAATAAATTGGCAAAACTACGCGTGTGTCGATCCATCTCATAATCGTATTACAATCCATTTCCCCTCGCGCGTGCTTTTTGCCTCACCGCGCGCATCTGGCTTACTTTTTCCAAGCGCTAGGTGGGTGCGCAGCACACTGCAGGCAGCAAGCATGCACACGCAACACGGGGAAAGCCAATGCAAGGGACTATGGGATGGATTACAACGATGACGACATTGTGTTGCTCGATCGTGTGACCCCACTTTATTGTAATACAATGACAATCCGATTGTAATAAGTTTGTCGTCTGACCCGGTCGTCGTTGGAAATATTACAATCGTATCATAATCGAGTAATTACGAGATATTTCTCGTATGATCGACCCCCGACCTAACACTCAAGATGGTTATATTTACTATCTCACTCACTATAGCTGCTTTTAGTGTTGGGTAATAACAATTTTTTGTATCAATTTGGTAGCAGGGAACTTAATAAGTTAAAGTGTTAAGTCCTGTGGCTGTTACTTTTCCTGCAGGAATCAAGCAACAGTTACTGGACCTCTTCCTATCATACAACCCCCTCTGGCTTCGCATCGGCCTGGAGACAATCTACGGTGAAATCCTGCCGTTGCAGAGTAACATGGACGTCATCGGTCTGTCACGCTTTGTCATCACGCGACTCCTTAGCAATCCGGATATCGCTGCGCAGTATGCGCACCCTACGGTGCCGCATCTATACAGCACAGGTTGGTATTAAAAGCTAAGAGCCGTATCTATGGTTGAATAAAAGTGGAGACGGATATTGTTGCGTCACTCTCTTAAGCCAAAGCTTAGCCCTGCAGTAACCTAGGGCAGATTTTCAGTTGCTTAGGCCAAAAAAAAAAATAGTTCTGCTTCCGATTACATGGCATTTCAAAATAGGGTAGGTAGGTAGGGAATTTTTTTTGTTTTGCCAATTTATTTTGTGCACAATCATATGGAGGCATCTGCGTGTAGTCAAGGCTTAAGGGTAACAGTAAAACAATGGAAACAAGACTACCAAGACTACCAAATAACTTCTACAATACATGAAGCACGTCGTTAGAAATTTATTTATACGTTTATATACATGTATCGATACACTTTTTAAATTTTTTTTTTTTTTTTCCGATAAAAAAAATAGGGTCGCAGCCTAAAAATAGGGTCGGTCGGGAAACCGGAAGCAGAACTATTATTTTTTTTGGCCTTACTGTTAACGATGTCTATGAAATAGCCTGATGCTCGGTTAACAGAAAACGGGCTGTTAAGCAGCTTAATGAAATTGGCACCTGCTCTGCAAAAAAAGTCGGATGTTGCACAGTCTGGGTTGAGTGTTCACGATCTTAACCAGAAATCAGTGGTAAATCGGTGGTAAAATGAGAAAATGGACACTCTGGGCAGTGCTCGGGTATCGCCTGGATTTTGTAGGTGCCGTCCAGAATTTCCTTTGTATTTTTGTATTTTCATACAAAAATAACTTTTTACGCTATGAATTCCATTCACTGGTCGCCACTGAGATGGCGTGTGTTAAGTCCATGGAACATGGCAGAAAAAGTTTCGGTATTTTTAAGCAAATTGTTGAATGTTTTTCACTCCTAAGTTCACTTTCATTTAAAATATTAACACGTTTTGGTGGTTATTGAGTCGTTATAAGGAAAATAAGTGGCAACCAGTAAAAAAATAATTATTCCCCTTTTAACAAGAGCTTCGCCCCGAGATTGCGCGACATCTGACTCACTTCTCAAGTAATTCACAAAAATGTTTCCATCTTGTGTTGTCCACAGGCTATGAGGAGGCCCTATCCCAGTTCACCCTTAAGAAGTTCCTGGTGCTAGTGTTCTTCTTGGATCGAGCCAAACTGACGAGGCTTATCGACCACGATCCTTGTCTGTTCTGCAAGGACTCGGAATTCAAGGTTATTATAGTTTGTTCTTTATGGTTGTGACTCTCAATCCAACTACCATCCTCTTGCAACAGTGCCCCTTTAACGCACTCCCTCACTCCTGCGTACAGTGGCCCTGTTGAAAAAGGCCCCATTTGGCGGTGGGACTAGCGACAGAAATCTTGTCGCCTCTGCTGGACCAATCGGGACGCTTGGCAGTGCATTGCCGCATGATTGCAGGCATTCAAATGTAACGCGCGCAGATTGTAAACACTGTGCATGCATGTGATACATGTACTCGGTAATGCTGGCCGTTGTCCGCGTCGACGATTGGCTGCTATTTAAAGCATTCTGGGGAATCCGTTACATTACATTCGTCAGCATGCATCCCTGTTATTAATTTGAAAAACTGCGCAGTAAATTAAGATCATCGTTTGAAAGTTTGGTAGGAATGGGACAGTCATAAGAAATCGTTTCTTTTTGGCATAACATGACCAAATTTATTAAATTACATCAAAATGACTCGGGCGTGAGTTGGCTCAAGACAACAGCCGGCTCACTCCACAGATTTGCGTGTATTTCCTCAGGGTATTGTTACGTCGTTTTGCAGAGTGGAAATTCCCTGATATCTCAGGATGTCCAACTACATGAATACCAAACGTTTGAGTCATTTTAATGCTTTGTATTGCACAACTGAAGAGTTTCAACGCAACATGCGATAACAAAAATAATAAATTGGGATAATGGTGTCAGTACATTCTTGATAGGTGGTCCTATACATTCGTCAAATAGACTATTGCCAAACTCTGTTATATCCCACAAGAAACAGTTTTACTTATTGGAATTTGCCATTGACTGTAGTGCTAGTTGTAATACAAAATTGCAGTTTTCTCAAAATGTCCAAAATAAATATATAGCGTTTTGCGCTGAAACTCTTCAAGTATTTTTTATAGAGTTTTTTTGGGGGGTGCGCAAAGGAAACTTTAAAAAAAATCTTACATACTTATTTTGAGATTGTTATCTAAAAAGTGATCTTAAAAGATCTTCATGTATGAGTGTGGTTCCCCGTCTCCACAGTCAAGTCGTGATATCTTGCTGCACTTCTCACGCGAGTACCTGCGAGGTGAAGGAGACCTGACTAGACACCTGAGCTTCATGGGATACAGCGTCACCCATCAGCAAACTGCCCTGGATGAATTTGATTTCTCTGTCGTAAAACTCTCGACAGACCTCCGGTGTGGAGTCCGACTTGCGTAAGTAAATTTACGAGCAGTTAATAATCAGATTTTCATCATAAATACAATGTAAATGTATGATAATCAGTTGGGAGACGAGATGGTTCGAAAAATTGCCACATTGAAAGTGAAACGGTACTGTCAAAATGCTGTAAAATGTGCTGCAACCAATTTCACTAAAAAGTGCACAGCGTGCACAGTTTTTAAAAATAGCATGACTTGCGTGAAACGATCACAAGATTGTTGCAAATCATGCTTAATAAAAATTTGTGCAAGCAGGCTTACGCAGTTGTTTTGGATGGATTTCTTTGCTCAATCTAACAGTTTGCAGAGTAAAAAAATAATTTGTCGCATAACAAAATTAATAAAAAATTGTATGATGGTGCAATCCATTTTTTGTCCACCCAGCCGTGTTGCAGAACTGCTGACCCAAAACTGGAGCCTGTCTAAGCAGCTTCGTGTCCCAGCGATCAGCAGACTGCAGAAAATTCACAATGTAGAGGGCGCCCTCAAGGCTTTTCAGCTCGATGGTAAGATATGATCGCTAGCAGTGGTTTTGCTTTGTGTAAAGATATATGTCAAATATACTGCTTTGTTTCGTCTGAAGTATGAACTGGGCTTAACTCTTGGTCAGAAACTTTAATTCCTAGCTGATTCCGTAGATCACTAGGCCCCTGACTTTGGTGGTAGTATGGCTTCAGGTTCTGTTTAGTAAAGCCAGGGAGCCAGCCTAAATAGGACGGTGGTTTTTCGCAATTTCTTGAAGGCATGGACTCAGTTTTTTTATTGGTTTCTCGAAATGTGGATAAAGTACTGAGCTAACTTTACACACAGGTTGGTTTTTAACACACATCCTCAATCATGCATGGAGATAACGCCGTTTGTAACAGTTTTCCCAATCCTGCAGTAGTCTATCTTTAATATTGTCTCTGCCTAGGTGGTGGAGTGGATGCTCGGGCCATTGTTGAAGGTCACAGGGAGAAAACACTCATGCTTCTGTGGAGGATTATCTTCCAGTTTCAGGTAAAATCACCCCTCCCCCGCCCCCCTACCCCCCAAGAATTTTTTTTTTTCCCATTGGGCTTAGTGGTAAAACTTCGTAGTTGTGCTGCAGAATTACAAGTGGTAACACATAAGGAACTAATGTCCCTAATCAACCTTTATCACGGTGCATCCATCTTTGTCTTGTTCCCCATAGTACGTGTCAGGCATGATCAGTGCGTCTGCGCGACTGAGCGATAGCGCGTGCAAGCTTCCGTTGTTGTTTTGAGAGAATCACTGTCCGCGCTGCGCGTATGTCATTGTGATGCACACAATGAACATTTTCAACACGGGACCAAACAATTTTTTTCTGCAAGCCTCGCTTTGGTTACGTTCATTTTAAAAGGGAAAATAACCCTTTACGGTCACACCATGAAAATGGAATACCACTGGTTGCAAACACTAACATTTAATTTATGCTCTCTTTCTTGAGAATACACGATAAAATCTACTTCATCACTCGTCTGGCAATGTTTGTGTGAACTATTTTCCCATGATACACAGCAAAAGTAGTCTTTTTATGTCAAATTGGTGCTGCCCATATTGTGAATCCCCCGAATTGAAGCATCCGTGCCTTGTGATCCACAGATCCGGCTTCTCCTAAACGAGCAGCAACTCAAGCAGGAGATTGCTTTCCAACGGAAGAACCTCTTCCTTCAGAAGGGTCTAGAAGCCCTCTCAACACTCACTGAAGGCCCGGTGCGGAACGGGCCTCGACGGGATTCAAACGAACCCAACATGTACTTCAAGAGTGAGAGGCTTAGTCTACTGCTCAAGTGGTGTCAGGTGGTGTGCGCTTTATATGGACTCAAGGTCAGTTTAGTATGTGTGAATTGATCACGTTTAAATGACGTCACGTGCATCATGATTTTTAGCGCAATTTTTTTGTGACGCGCATTGGTTGCGCCGTATTTCGAGCAACATGTGCGTGTGTTTGGAACATGTAATTTATGGCGGTTAACACGCAGTAGCATTTTTTTCCTACGAAGATGGCCTCTGTGAACGTGATTAATTGTGGAATGTTTAGAGTAGGTTTTAAGATAAGTTTGTATTGTATACTGAGCAACGAAAGAAATGCAAATGTTTAGTTCAATTGAAATTTGAAATATGTTTTTTTTTTTTTCATTTTTAAGGTGGAGAATTTCACGGTGGCTTTCTCCGATGGTCGGGTGCTGTGCTGCCTTGTTCACCACTACCATCCAGGACTACTCCCTCTGACATTGATTAACCAGGACACCACACAGACTCAATACCAGAGAGTAGACGAGGTACCAGACGGGGACCATGACGACAGCTTTGATGGCAATTGGGCCAATGTCTACAGCCCAAGTAGGTTCCACTTCAACTTTTGGATGAGATGTCAAGGCAATCACAATTTTCCTGTAATATTTTCCCGTCAGATTTTATGCACAAAAATCTCCTTTGAAAGTTAGTAGAAAAATATATCCATTGTTTTATTCAAATGTGAAATCTCTAAGGAGAGGCTGTATATGCCTAGCAACAACAGAAATTTTTCCTAGAAACAAGTTTAATCAAAATTTTCAACATTTGTTGTCCGATTGTTAAAGTTAACATTAAAAATAATAAAAATGTGAATACATAACAAATTAAGCGCAACATTTTGTCCCTTTTTCATTCTTTTTGCCTTCATTTCTAGGCACGGGAAAGCCAGAGGAACGCGATCGACTCCTCGCCAACGAGAGGGAAAACTTCAAAGTGCTCTACGACAAAGCCTCGGAGCTTGGCGGAGTGCCGGGTGTGGTGAAATCGGCAGAAATGTCCAATACCATCCCGGATGAAAAGGTACATATTACAGGATCAGTTGTTGCCACACGGGCTGCATTTCTATGCTGTCCGGCTACAATGACCCCATTCACGTTAGGTAAATCTCTTCATTCGACAAAGATTAGTTAATCAAAAACATTTTATTTATTTTATTTATTTATTCACCAATTACAGGAATGGGATCAATTAACATAAATAACTATCAGTAAAAGTTCTGTATACATAAATAAGGCATTTAAAGCATTAAAAACAAAAAATACATAAACAAAATTAAACAAAAAGAACAACCAACAGCTAAAAATTAATGAACAGAATAAGAATAAATAAATTACACCGATTTGATTATGTATACAAATAAAGCATTCAAAAAAAGTACATCAAACAATGTCCAGGAGAAGATACATTAATATGCTATGAAATTAAAAACTGATAAATTGACAATGGCCAGGCTTATAGTGAGACTATATGAACGAAGATCGGTACCATTCATGTTATGCTACGATAGCCTGTTTGCACTTGCGCATTGAGCATCAAGCATCTGACGCTCGGATTAATTGCTGTGTGGTTTATAATTACATAGTTTACACATGAGCGGCATGTAAAAAAAAAAAAAAAAAGCGCTTGCCTGCCAAAACACCATGCCTGCCAAATCACTTTTTCGAACGAAGGGACCATTCACATAACAAATTTGCTTCATCTAATGAAGAGGCCAGCATGCATTCACATTAGTAAATCTCTTCATCGAATCATCCAATTTTCTTTGAATGAGGCTATTTTTCTTTTGTAAATGGTGTCAATGTCATGTTTATCTTGCAGGTCGTAATCACGTACGTCTCCTACCTGTGTGCAAGGCTCCTTGACCTGCGGACTGAAACCAAAGCAGCACGCACCATACAGATTGTGTGGAGGGGCTACAGGCTGCGGCAGCTACAGAAACATAGACAGGTGGGTCATGGGGTGCAAGTCTTAAAAATAAACACTTCAGCCTCATTATGATCAACTGCACATGTTTGGTTTTAGATGTAGATCAAGGGCCAATTTCATCAGAAAAATTTGTTTAATCCAGGTCTTTTGGCTATATAAAAATGGGTTAATAGTCAAAATTGTATGTCAACTTGTATTTTTAGCAAGAATAGCAGAATTGATTGCTTTCCGGTGACGTCACCCCTTCCATTCACCGTTTTGGTTGTCATTTTTCACTAAAGGCGCAAGAGGCTGCTGCTAAGACCATCCAGACAGCAGTGCGATGTTTCCTCAAGAGACGCCATCATCAGCAAATGCTAGGAGCTATTGTCAAACTCCAGGCCATGAGACGAGGGGTTCTGGCGTGCAGGAAGGTGCAGATGATGAAACAGGCTAGGCTGGAACTACGCAGGCATCATGCCGCCACCAGAATACAGGTATGATACAGGTTGTAGGCAAGACTCTTGACTCAGTGGTTTAAACTCGATGGCTTCTTGTATTTTCATTCAGATCTGTCAATTTGGATAAAATATAGCCATCATTAAAAAATAGCCATCCTATATTCATTCATTCCGTACTATAAAATAAATTACATACTTGATATGACTGCAGAATTTTGACTTTCGTATAGTTCATGAGGAGCTTTCATTGTTTTCAATTCAAGGAATTCCAACTTGTACTTTCAGACCTGTGTTTGTCTTTTCATATTTTTGAAAGCACCACACTTGAAATGGTATTCCTCTTTTCCTCTCTTAACAGGCGTGTTTCAGAGGTTACTCCGCCAGGCAGCACTACCACAAGATGGTGAAAGCAATCGTGATCCAATCATTCATACGAGGCTACCTCGTTCGGAAAAAGTACGAGAAAACAAAAAGAGCAATAGTCATTCTGCAGGCCACTGTCAGGTGTCATCAGGCTAGAGTTAGATTTGAGAAGCTTAACAATGCCGCTGTGGCCGTACAGCAAAGATTCAGGGCCAGATCTCTTGGCTGCAAACAGCGTAAATTGTTTGATCGCCAGCGCAGAGCTTGTATTGTCCTTCAAGCCGCATTCAGGGGGTTTACTGCGAAGCGCGCATACTTGAGCAAGAAGTCTTCTGCTGTGAGGATTCAAGCACATTTACGAGGTTTCCTTTTCCGTAAGAAGTACGTGCAGACGAAGTCGGCTGCAGTGGCAATCCAGAGGTACTGGCGGTCCTACTTGCACTCCAAGTTCGTGAGAGATGAATATCTGAAACTACGTGAAGCTGCGACGATTGTCCAGTCATTCTACAGGGGTATGGTGGCAAGGCGACATGCTACTTTCTTCAGACGGGTCGTGAAAGTCCAAAGCATCGTACGATGTTTTATCCAACGCAGGAAGTACGTACGACAGTTGCAATCCTGTGTACTCATCCAAAAGTCTTTCAGAGGTTACTTGGCTAGGAGAAGGTACGGGGCAGTTAGAAGTGCTGTTTTGGTGCTGCAGTGCCATGTCCGCGCCCGCAGGGAAGGCAAACATCAGTTGAGGGAATACAATATCAAGAGAGGTGCTGTAATTAACCTTCAGGCTTGGGCAAGAGGGATGATCACTCGTCGACAGCTTGCCTTCAAAGTTCAGGCAGCAGTGAGCATACAAACATCTTGGAGGATGCACCGACAACGGAGGCGGTTCCTCACAATTCAAGCTGCAACCTGCTGTCTGCAGAAGTACACGAGGGCTTGCTTGATCGGAAGGAAGGTTCGACAGGATTACTTGATTCTTAGGGCATCAACTGTGTTGATTCAGTCCAGGTTTCGTGGGTGTGTGGCTCGGCGGAAGTATCTTCATATCAAGGCTTCTTGCATTCTCATCCAGTCCTTGGTGCGTATGCACATTGAGATTAAGCGGTCTTCTGTTGTGAGGATTCAAGCACATGTGAGAGGTTTCCTTTTTCGCAAGAAATACGTGCAGACGAAAACGGCTACAGTTACAATTCAGAGGTACTGGCGATCCTACATGTACTCCAAGTTCGTGAGAGATGAATATCTGAAGCTACGTGAAGCTGCAACAATTGTCCAGTCATTCTACAGGGGTATGGTGGCAAGGCGACAGGCTGCCTTCGTTAGACGAGTCGTGAAAGTCCAAAGCATCGTACGATGTTTTATCCAACGGCAAAGATATGTACGGCTGCTGCAAGCCTGTGTGCTTATCCAAAAGTCTTTTAGAGGTTACGTGGCTAGGAAAAGGTACGGGGCAGTTAGAGGTGCTGCTTTGGTGCTGCAGCGCCATGTCCGCGCCCGCAGAGAAGGAAAACGTCAATTGATGGAATACAATATCAAGAGAGGTGCCGTGATAACTCTCCAGGCGTGGGCAAGAGGTATGATTTCTCGTCGAGAGCTTTCTGTCAAGGTTCAGGCCGCAGTGAAAATACAAGCTTCTTGGAGGATGTATCGACAACGGAAACAATTCCTTGCAATCCAAGCTGCGACTTGCTGTCTGCAGAAGTACACACGGGCCTGCTTGATCAGAAGGAAGGTTCGTCGGGATTACTTGATTCTTAAGGCATCAACAGTGTTGATTCAATCAAGGTTTCGCGGGGTCGTGGCTCGACGAAAGTACCTTCTTATCAAGGCTTCTTGTATTCTCATTCAATCCTTGATGCGTATGCACATTGAGAGGAGTCATTACAGAGCGGTCCAGAAGGCTGCCATTGTGTTGCAACGTCAATTCCGTGCCCAGCTCAGCAGAAATCGTCAGTTGGAAGCTTACACTCTTCAGAAGGCGGCTGCTATTATTCTTCAGTCATGGTTCAGAGGAGTCTTGATTCGTCGACAGATTGCAGTGTGTCATAAGGCTGCCATCCACATCCAGGCATGCTTTAAAGGATATGTAGAGAGACGCAACTACAGAGCTGTACGCTTCTCAACACTCTGCCTACAAGAACACACCAGGGCTTTTCAAGTTGGGAAATCCACACGAGCCACATTCTTGAAGATGAAGTCAGCAGCAGTTGCTATTCAGTCATTTTATCGTGGCTGGAAGGTTAGATGTGCCTTCCTGAGACAAAAAGAAGCCGCAATTAAAATCCAGTCGGCTCTACGCATGTACCAGGCTCGTATTCGTTATGCAAAACTTCAAACCGCAGTTAAGGTCGTCCAAACAAGATATCGTGCACAACAAAAGGCAAAGGCTGTTAGCCGTCAATATCAAAAGTACCGCAAGGCTTGCATCGTGCTTCAGGCTGCAGTACGCGGGTTCTTGACGCGTCGGCAGATGCGTAAACTGCACACTACTGCTATTAAGATCCAGTCCTACTATCGAGCTTATGCTGCACGTATGGTGTACTCTCGGATGAGAAACACAGCCTTCACTTTGCAGATTTACTGGAGGGCCACCTTATTGATGAGAAAGGCTGTTCAGGAATTTGCATCCACGAAAAAGGCCGCCGTAGTTTTACAATCTGCCTACAGGGGTAAACTCGGACGACGTATCGCTCTAGAGAACTACTCCGCAAGACTCATCCAGTCTTACTTCAGAATGTACCGCAAGCAGCGACGATACCAAAACCAGAAAAAGGCTGCCATCAAAATACAGTCTATTATACGCATGCATGAGGCTCGTAGCAGATATACAGCAATCAGACAGGCTGTGGTGGTCTTGCAGAAGAGGTATCGGGCACAGAAACTAGCGCAAGCAATGTCGCTTAAGTATGAGGTCTACCGTGGCGCATGCATCACCTTACAGGCTGTGATTCGAGGTTTTCTCGTGCGTCGAGAATTCCATAAACTGCATTCGGCTGCCACGACCATACAGAAGTCATATCGATGCCACAAGGTTCAGTCTTGGTACAAGGCATTGAAGAATGCTGCTGAAGTCTTACAGAAATACTGGAGGGCAACTTTATCGATGAGGGCGGTCTCTGAGGAATTTGCTTCTTTGAAAAAAGCTGCAATTATCCTACAGTCGGCTTACAGAGGTAGAGTGAGTCGGCGTGTGGCCCTGGAAAATAGATCTGCTCGGAAAATCCAATCTGTTTACAGAATGCACCTTGCCAGGCAGCTGTATCGGAGGCAGAAACACGCAGCCATTGTGATTCAGTCTGCATTTCGCATGCACCAGGCTTGTTGCAGCTATGCAGAGCTCAGAGAGGCTACGAGGGTCGTACAGACACGATACCGCGCGTGGCTGATGGCACAGGCCGTGCGTCAGCAATTTAAACATATCCGATGTGCCTGCATTGTACTGCAAGCTGCAGTACGTGGGTACCTAGTCCGCAAAAACATCCAGCGATTGCATGCAGCTGCCGGTCGGATTCAGGAAGCGTACAGATCCCACTTGATGCAACAGGAGTATGTGAAACTTCGCAAGGCGACTCTTGTTCTGCAGAAACACTGGCGGGCCACAATCCTTGCAAAGGATGTTCATCTGCACTTCATTTCTCTCAAGAATGCCACCGTCGTCCTGCAATCTGCTTATAGGGGTATGAGAGGACGGCACATTGCAACGATGCACAAAGCAGCCACAACCATCCAAGCGAGCATCAGGAGGCACCTAGCGCAGCAAAAATATCAACGTCAGAAACGAGCAGTCGTCAAAATTCAGTCAGTCGTGTGTATGCATCAGCAACGCAGAAAATACAGAGCACTCCGGCAAGCGGTCACAAAGATGCAAGTGAGATACAGAGCAAACAAGCTTGCCTACACGACAAGCATGCACTATCAGACAAAGCGTAGGGCTTGTGTGACCTTGCAAGCTAACGTGAGAGGGTTCCTGGTTCGCCGACATATTCAGAGCTTAAACAATGTTGCAGTTACAATTCAGAAGACTTACAGAGGCTATAGAACTTTCAAGGAATATGCTAGGCTCAAGAAAGCTTCGGAAGTCTTGCAGAAGTATTGGAGGGCCACCAGAATGGCAAGGAGACAACAATACAGGTATAAAATCTTGAAGACGGCGGCAGTTACTATTCAGTCATCCTACAGAGGAATCGTTGGTCGGCGAATTGCTAAAGAACAACATGCTGCAAGACTCATACAGTCTGTATAC
>JBBELK010001837.1:0-118894 GCA_037783545.1 Henricia sp. BOLD:AAB3569
TGTGTCTGTATTGCACTTTACAACATAAATTTAGTATGAAGAGTCCAAAACTAAAAATCAAGTGACATATGTGCTAGAGCAATGCCTAGTGTTCCAGAGGATTGGAAGGACTGGTATTTATGGGTTTATGGTCTATAATGTGCTTGGGAGCCAAGTTACCTCCACGCCCAGGCACCCATAGTACTGTGTATATGTATTGCACTTTACAACATAATTTAGTATGAAGAGTCCAAAACTAAACAATCAAGTGAAATATGTGCTACAGCAATGCCAATAGATGTGTCCAGAGGATTGGAAGGGACTGGTATTTATGGGTTATGGTCTATAATGTGCTGGGAGCCAAGTTAACCTCCACGCCCAGGCCCCATAGTACTGTGTATATGTATTGCACTTTACAACATAATTTAGTATGAAGAGTCCAAAACTAAAAATCAAGTGAAATATGTGCTAGAGCAATGCCTAGTGTTCCAGAGGATTGGAAGGGACTGGTATTTATGGGTTATGGTCTATAATGTGCTTGGGAGCCAAGTTACCTCACGCCCAGGCCCCATAGTACTGTGTATATGTATTGCACTTTTACAACATAATTTAGTATGAAGAGTCCAAAAACTAAAAATCAAGTGAAATATGTGCTAGAGCAATGCCTAGTGTTCCAGAGGATGGAAGGGACTGGTATTTATGGGTTATGTTCTATAATGTGCTTGGGAGCCAAGTTACCTCCACGCCCAGGCCCCATAGTACTGTGTATATGTATTGCACTTTACAACATAATTTAGTATGAAGAGTCCCAAAACTAAAAATCAAGTGAAATATGTGCTAGAGCAATGCCTAGTGTTCCAGAGGATTGGAAGGGACTGGTATTTATGGGTTATGGTCTATAATGTGCTTGGGAGCCAAGTTACCTCCACGCCCAGGCCCCATAGTACTGTGTATATGTATTGCACTTTACAACATAATTTAGTATGAAGAGTCCAAAACTAAAAATCAAGTGAAATATGTGCTAGAGCAATGCCTAGTGTTCCAGAGGATTGGAAGGGACTGGTATTTATGGGTTATGGTCTATAATGTGCTTGGGAGCCAAGTTACCTCCACGCCCAGGCCCCATAGTACTGTGTGTCTGTATTGCACTTTACAACATAATTTAGTATGAAGAGTCCAAAACTAAAAATCAAGTGAAATATGTGCATAGAGCAATGCCTAGTGTTCCAGAGGATTGGAAGGGACTGGTATTTATGGGTTATGGTCTATAATGTGCTTGGGAGCAAGTTACCTCCCACGCCCAGGCCCCATAGTACTGTGTGTATGTATTGCACTTTACAACATAATTTAGTATGAAGAGTCCAAAACTAAAAATCAAGTGAAATATGTGCTAGAGCAATGCCTAGTGTTCCAGAGGATTGGAAGGGACTGGTATTTATGGGATTATGGTCTATAATGTGCTTGGGAGCCAAGTTAACCTCCACGCCCAGGCCCCATAGTACTGTGTGTATGTATTGCACTTTACAACATAATTTAGTATGAAGAGTCCAAAACAAAAAATCAAGTGAAATATGTGCTACAGCAATGCCTAGTGTTCCAGAGGATGGGAAGGGGACTGGTATTTATGGGTTATTGTCTATAATGTGCTTGGGAGCCAAGTTACCTCCACGCCAGGCCCCATAGTACTGTGAGTCTGTATTGCACTTTACAACATAATTTAGTATGAAGAGTCCAAAACTAAAAATCAAGTGAAATATGTGCTAGAGCAATGCCTAGTGTTCCAGAGGATTGGAAGGACTGGTATTTATGGGGTTATGGTCTATAATGTGCTTGGGAGCCAAGTTACCTCCACGCCAGGCCCCATAGTACTGTGTATATGTATTGCACTTTACAACATAATTTAGTATGAAGAGTCCAAAACTAAAAATCAATTGAAATATGTGCTAGAGCAATGCCTAGTGTTCCAGAGGATGGGAAGGGACTGGTATTTATGGGTTATGTCTATAATGTGCTTGGGAGCCAAGTTACCTCCACGCCCAGGCCCCATAGTACTGTGTGTCTGTATTGCACTTTACAACATAATTTAGTATGAAGAGTCCAAAACTAAAAATCAAGTGAAATATGTGCTAGAGCAATGCCTAGTGTTCCAGAGGATGGGAAGGGACTGGTATTTATGGGTTATTGTCTATAATGTGCTTGGGAGCCAAGTTACCTCCACGCCCAGGCCCCATAGTACTGTGTGTCTGTATTGCACTTTACAACATAATTTAGTATGAAGAGTCCAAAACTAAAAATCAAAGTGAAAATCTGTGCCTACGAGCAATGCCTAGTGTTCCAGAGGATTGGAAGGGACTGGTATTTATGGGTTATGGTCTATAATGTGCTTGGGAGCCAAGTTACCTCCACGCCCAGGCCCCATAGTACTGTGTATATGTATTGCACTTTACAACATAATTTAGTATGAAGAGTCCAAAACTAAAAATCAAGTGAAATATGTGCTACAGCAATGCCTAGTGTTCCAGAGGATTGGAAGGGACTGGTATTTATGGGTTATGGTCTATAATGTGCTTGGGAGCCAAGTTACCTCCACGCCCAGGCCCCATAGTACTGTGTATATGTATTGCACTTTACAACATAATTTAGTATGAAGAGTCCAAAACTAAAAATCAAGTGAAATATGTGCTAGAGCAATGCCTAGTGTTCCAGAGGATTGGAAGGGACTGGTATTTATGGGTTATGGTCTATAATGTGCTTGGGAGCCAAGTTACATGTACCTCCACGCCCAGGCCCCATAGTACTGTGTGTATGTATTGCACTTTACAACATAATTTAGTATGAAGAGTCAAAAACTAAAAATCAAGTGAAATATGTGCTACAGCAATGCCTAGTGTTCCAGAGGATGGAAGGACTGGTATTTATGGGTTATTGTCTATAATGTGCTTGGGAGCCAAGTTACCTCCACGCCCAGGCCCCATAAGTACTGTGTGTCTGTATTGCACTTTACAACATAATTTAGTATGAAGAGTCCAAAACTAAAAATCAAGTGAAATATGTGCTAGAGCAATGCCCTAGTGTTCCAGAGGATTGGAAGGAACTGGTATTTATGGGTTATGGTCTATAATGTGCTTGGGAGCCAAGTTACCTCCACGCCCAGGCCCCATAGTACTGTGTATATGTATTGCACTTTACAACATAATTTAGTATGAAGAGTCCAAAACTAAAAATCAAGTGAAATATGTGCTAGAGCAATGCCTAGTGTTCCAGAGGATTGGAAGGAACTGGTATTTATGGGTTATGGTCTATAATGTGCTTGGGAGCCAAGTTACCTCCACGCCCAGGCCCCATAGTACTGTGTATATGTATTGCACTTTACAACATAATTTAGTATGAAGAGTCCAAAACTAAAAAATCAATTGAAATTTGTGCTAGAGCAATGCCTAGTGTTCCAGAGGATTGGAAGGGACTGGTATTTATGGGTTATGGTCTATAATGTGCTTGGGAGCCAAGTTACCTCCACGCCCAGGCCCCATAGTACTGTGTGTATGTATTGCAATTTACAACATAATTTAGTATGAAGAGTCCAAAACTAAAAATCAAGTGAAATATGTGCTACAGCAATGCCTAGTGTTCCAGAGGATGGAAGGGACTGGTATTTATGGGTTATTGTCTATAATGTGCTTGGGAGCCAAGTTACCTCCACGCCCAGGCCCCATAGTACTGTGTGTCTGTATTGCACTTTACAACATAATTTAGTATGAAGAGTCCAAAACTAAAAATCAAGTGAAATATGTGCTAGAGCAATGCCTAGTGTTCCAGAGGATTGGAAGGGACTGGTATTTATGGGTTATATGGTCTATAATGTGCTTGGGAGCCAAGTTACATGTACCTCCACGCCCAGGCCCCATAGTACTGTGTGTATGTATTGCACTTTACAACATAATTTAGTATGAAGAGTCAAAACAAAAAATCAAGTGAAATATGTGCTACAGCAATGCCTAGTGTTCCAGAGGATGGGAAGGGACTGGTATTTATGGGTTATGTCTATAATGTGCTTGGGAGCCAAGTTACCTCCACGCCCAGGCCCCATAGTACTGTGTGTCTGTATTGCACTTTACAACATAATTTAGTATGAAGAGTCCCAAAACTAAAAATCAAGTGAAATATGTGCTAGAGCAATGCCTAGTGTTCCAGAGGATTGGAAGGGACTGGTATTTATGGGTTATGGTCTATAATGTGCTTGGGAGCCAAGTTACCTCCACGCCCAGGCCCCATAGTACTGTGTATATGTATTGCACTTTACAACATAATTTAGTATGAAGAGTCCAAAACTAAAAATCAATTGAAATATGTGCTAGAGCAATGCTAGTGTTCCAGAGGATTGGAAGGGACTGGTATTTATGGGTTATGGTCTATAATGTGCTTGGGAGCCAAGTTACCTCCACGCCCAGGCCCCATAGTACTGTGTGTATGTATTGCACTTTACAACATAATTTAGTATGAAGAGTCCAAAACTAAAAATCAAGTGAAATATGTGCTACAGCAATGCCTAGTGTTCCAGAGGATGGGAAGGGACTGGTATTTATGGGTTATTGTCTATAATGTGCTTGGGAGCCAAGTTACCTCCACGCCCAGGCCCCATAGTACTGTGTGTCTGTATTGCACTTTACAACATAATTTAGTATGAAGAGTCCAAAACTAAAAATCAAGTGAAATATGTGCTAGAGCAATGCTAGTGTTCCAGAGGATTGGAAGGGACTGGTATTTATGGGTTATGGTCTATAATGTGCTTGGGAGCCAAGTTACCTCCACGCCCAGGCCCCATAGTACTGTGTATATGTATTGCACTTTACAACATAATTTAGTATGAAGAGTCCAAAACTAAAAATCAAGTGAAATATGTGCTACAGCAATGCCTAGTGTTCCCAGAGGATTGGAAGGGACTGGTATTTATGGGTTATGGTCTATAATGTGCTTGGGAGCCAAGTTACCTCCACGCCAGGCCCCATAGTACTGTGTATATGTATTGCACTTTACAACATAATTTAGTATGAAGAGTCCAAAACTAAAAATCAAGTGAAATATGTGCTAGAGCAATGCCTAGTGTTCCAGAGGATTGGAAGGGGACTGGTATTTATGGGTTATGGTCTATAATGTGCTTGGGAGCCAAGTTACATGTACCTCCACGCCCAGGCCCCATAGTACTGTGTGTATGTATTGCACTTTACAACATAATTTAGTATGAAGAGTCAAAAACTAAAAATCAAGTGAAATATGTGCTACAGCAATGCCTAGTGTTCCAGAGGATGGGAAGGGACTGGTATTTATGGGTTATTGTCTATAATGTGCTTGGAGCCAAGTTACCTCCACGCCCAGGCCCCATAGTACTGTGTGTCTGTATTGCACTTTACAACATAATTTAGTATGAAGAGTCCAAACTAAAAATCAAGTGAAATATGTGCTAGAGCAATGCCTAGTGTTCCAGAGGATTGGAAGGAACTGGTATTTATGGGTTATGGTCTATAATGTGCTTGGGAGCCAAGTTACCTCCACGCCCAGGCCCCATAGTACTGTGTATATGTATTGCACTTTACAACATAATTTAGTATGAAGAGTCCAAAAACTAAAAATCAATTGAAATATGTGCTAGAGCAATGCCTAGTGTTCCAGAGGATTGGAAGGGACTGGTATTTATGGGTTATGGTCTATAATGTGCTTGGGAGCCAAGTTACCTCCACGCCCAGGCCCCATAGTACTGTGTGTATGTATTGCACTTTACAACATAATTTAGTATGAAGAGTCCAAAACTAAAAATCAAGTGAAATATGTGCTAGAGCAATGCCTAGTGTTCCAGAGGATGGGAAGGGACTGGTATTTATGGGTTATTGTCTATAATGTGCTTGGGAGCCAAGTTACCTCCACGCCCAGGCCCCATAGTACTGTGTGTCTGTATTGCACTTTACAACATAATTTAGTATGAAGAGTCCAAAACTAAAAATCAAGTGAAATATGTGCTAGAGCAATGCCTAGTGTTCCAGAGGATTGGAAGGGACTGGTATTTATGGGTTATGGTCTATAATGTGCTTGGGAGCCAAGTTACATGTACCTCCACGCCCAGGCCCCATAGTACTGTGTGTATGTATTGCACTTTACAACATAATTTAGTATGAAGAGTCAAAACAAAAATCAAGTGAAATATGTGCTACAGCAATGCCTAGTGTTCCAGAGGATGGGAAGGGACTGGTATTTATGGGTTATTGTCTATAATGTGCTTGGGAGCCAAGTTACCTCCACGCCCAGGCCCCATAGTACTGTGTGTCTGTATTGCACTTTACAACATAATTTAGTATGAAGAGTCCAAAACTAAAAATCAAGTGAAATATGTGCTAGAGCAATGCCTAGTGTTCCAGAGGATTGGAGGGACTGGTATTTATGGGTTATGGTCTATAATGTGCTTGGGAGCCAAGTTACCTCCACGCCCAGGCCCCATAGTACTGTGTATATGTATTGCACTTTACAACATAATTTAGTATGAAGAGTCCAAAACTAAAATCAATGAAATATGTGCTAGAGCAATGCCTAGTGTTCCAGAGGATTGGAAGGGACTGGTATTTATGGGTTATGGTCTATAATGTGCTTGGGAGCCAAGTTACCTCCACGCCCAGGCCCCATAGTACTGTGTGTATGTATTGCACTTTACAACATAATTTAGTATGAAGAGTCCAAAACTAAAAATCAAGTGAAATATGTGCTACAGCAATGCCTAGTGTTCCAGAGGATGGGAAGGGACTGGTATTTATGGGTTATTGTCTATAATGTGCTTGGGAGCCAAGTTACCTCCACGCCCAGGCCCCATAGTACTGTGTGTCTGTATTGCACTTTACAACATAATTTAGTATGAAGAGTCCAAACTAAAAATCAAGTGAAATATGTGCTAGAGCAATGCCTAGTGTTCCAGAGGATTGGAAGGGACTGGTATTTATGGGTTATGGTCTATAATGTGCTTGGGAGCCAAGTTACCTCCACGCCCAGGCCCCATAGTACTGTGTATATATATTGCACTTTACAACATAATTTAGTATGAAGAGTCCAAAACTAAAAATCAAGTGAAATATGTGCTACAGCAATGCCTAGTGTTCCAGAGGATTGGAAGGGACTGGTATTTATGGGTTATGGTCTATAATGTGCTTGGGAGCCAAGTTACCTCCACGCCCAGGCCCCATAGTACTGTGTATATGTATTGCACTTTACAACATAATTTAGTATGAGAGTCCAAAACTAAAAATCAAGTGAAATATGTGCTAGAGCAATGCCTAGTGTTCCAGAGGAATTGGAAGGGACTGGTATTTATGGGTTATGGTCTATAATGTGCTTGGGAGCCAAGTTACATGTACTCCACGCCCAGGCCCCATAGTACTGTGTGTATGTATTGCACTTTACAACATAATTTAGTATGAAGAGTCAAAAACTAAAAATCAAGTGAAATATGTGCTACAGCAATGCCTAGTGTTCCAGAGGATGCGGAAGGGACTGGTATTTATGGGTTAATTGTCTATAATGTGCTTGGGAGCCAAGTTACCTCCACGCCCAGGCCCCATAGTACTGGTGTCTGTATTGCACTTTACAACATAATTTAGTATGAAGAGTCCAAAACTAAAAATCAAGTGAAATATGTGCTAGAGCAATGCCTAGTGTTCCAGAGGATTGGAAGGAACTGGTATTTATGGGTTATGGTCTATAATGTGCTTGGGAGCCAAGTTACCTCCACGCCCAGGCCCCATAGTACTGTGTATATGTATTGCACTTTACAACATAATTTAGTATGAAGAGTCCAAAACTAAAAATCAATTGAAATATGTGCTAGAGCAATGCCTAGTGTTCCAGAGGATTGGAAGGGACTGGTATTTATGGGTTATGGTCTATAATGTGCTTGGGAGCCAAGTTACCTCCACGCCCAGGCCCCATAGTACTGTGTGTATGTATTGCACTTTACAACATAATTAGTCATGAAGAGTCCAAAACTAAAAATCAAGTGAAAATATGTGCTAGAGCAATGCCTAGTGTTCCAGAGGATGGGAAGGGACTGGTATTTATGGGTTATTGTCTATAATGTGCTTGGGAGCCAAGTTACCTCCACGCCCAGGCCCCATAGTACTGTGTGTCTGTATTGCACTTTACAACATAATTTAGTATGAAGAGTCCAAAACTAAAAATCAAGTGAAATATGTGCTAGAGCAATGCCTAGTGTTCCAGAGGATTGGAAGGGACTGGTATTTATGGGTTATGGTCTATAATGTGCTTGGAGCCAAGTTACATGTACCTCCACGCCCAGGCCCCATAGTACTGTGTGTATGTATTGCACTTTACAACATAATTTAGTATGAAGAGTCAAAAACTAAAAATCAAGTGAAATATGTGCTACAGCAATGCCTAGTGTTCCAGAGGATGGGAAGGGACTGGTATTTATGGGTTATTGTCTATAATGTGCTTGGGAGCCAAGTTACCTCCACGCCCAGGCCCCATAGTACTGTGTGTCTGTATTGCACTTTACAACAATAATTTAGTATGAAGAGTCCAAAACTAAAAATCAAGTGAAATATGTGCTAGAGCAATGCCTAGTGTTCCAGAGGATTGGAAGGAACTGGTATTTATGGGTTATGGTCTATAATGTGCTTGGGAGCCAAGTTACCTCCACGCCAGGCCCCATAGTACTGTGTATATGTATTGCACTTTACAACATAATTTAGTATGAAGAGTCCAAAACTAAAAATCAATTGAAATATGTGCTAGAGCAATGCCTAGTGTTCCAGAGGATTGGAAGGGACTGGTATTTATGGGTTATGGTCTATAATGTGCTTGGGAGCCAAGTTACCTCCACGCCCAGGCCCCATAGTACTGTGTGTATGTATTGCACTTTACAACATAATTTAGTATGAAGAGTCCAAAACTAAAAATCAAGTGAAATATGTGCTAGAGCAATGCCTAGTGTTCCAGAGGATGGGAAGGGACTGGTATTTATGGGTTATTGTCTATAATGTGCTTGGGAGCCAAGTTACCTCCACGCCCAGGCCCCATAGTACTGTGTGTCTGTATTGCACTTTACAACATAATTTAGTATGAAGAGTCCAAAACTAAAAATCAAGTGAAATATGTGCTAGAGCAATGCCTAGTGTTCCAGAGGATTGGAAGGGACTGGTATTTATGGGTTATGGTCTATAATGTGCTTGGGAGCCAAGTTACATGTACCTCCACGCCCAGGCCCCATAGTACTGTGTGTATGTATTGCACTTTACAACATAATTTAGTATGAAGAGTCAAAAACTAAAAATCAAGTGAAATATGTGCTACAGCAATGCCTAGTGTTCCAGAGGATGGGAAGGGACTGGTATTTATGGGTTATTGTCTATAATGGGCTTGGGAGCCAAGTTACCTCCACGCCCAGGCCCCCATAGTACTGTGTGTCTGTATTGCACTTTACAACATAATTTAGTATGAAGAGTCCAAAACTAAAAATCAAGTGAAATATGTGCTAGAGCAATGCCTAGTGTTCCAGAGGATTGGAAGGGACTGGTATTTATGGGTTATGGTCTATAATGTGCTTGGGAGCCAAGTTACATGTACCTCCACGCCCAGGCCCCATAGTACTGTGTGTATGTATTGCACTTTACAACATAATTTAGTATGAAGAGTCAAAAACAAAAAATCAAGTGAAATATGTGCTACAGCAATGCCTAGTGTTCCAGAGGATGGGAAGGGACTGGTATTTATGGGTTATTGTCTATAATGTGCTTGGGAGCCAAGTTACCTCCACGCCCAGGCCCCATAGTACTGTGTGTCTGTATTGCACTTTACAACATAATTTAGTATGAAGAGTCCAAAACTAAAAATCAAGTGAAATATGTGCTAGAGCAATGCCTAGTGTTCCAGAGGATTGGAAGGGACTGGTATTTATGGGTTATGGTCTATAATGTGCTTGGGAGCCAAGTTACCTCCACGCCCCAGGCCCCATAGTACTGTGTATATGTATTGCACTTTACAACATAATTTAGTATGAAGAGTCCAAAACTAAAAATCAATTGAAATATGTGCTAGAGCAATGCCTAGTGTTCCAGAGGATTGGAAGGGACTGGTATTTATGGGTTATGGTCTATAATGTGCTTGGGAGCCAAGTTACCCTCCACGCCCAGGCCCCCATAGTACTGTGTGTATGTATTGCACTTTACAACATAATTTAGTATGAAGAGTCCAAAAACTAAAAATCAAGTGAAATATGTGCTAGAGCAATGCCTAGTGTTCCAGAGGATGGGAAGGACTGGTATTTATGGGTTATTGTCTATAATGTGCTTGGGAGCCAAGTTACCTCCACGCCCAGGCCCCATAGTACTGTGTGTCTGTATTGCACTTTTACAACATAATTTAGTATGAAGAGTCCAAAACTAAAAATCAAGTGAAATATGTGCTAGAGCAATGCCTAGTGTTCCAGAGGATTGGAAGGGACTGGTATTTATGGGTTATGGTCTATAATGTGCTTGGGAGCCAAGTTACATGTACCTCCACGCCAGGCCCCATAGTACTGTGTGTATGTATTGCACTTTACAACATAATTTAGTATGAAGAGTCAAAAACTAAAAATCAAGTGAAATATGTGCTACAGCAATGCCTAGTGTTCCAGAGGATGGGAAGGGACTGGTATTTATGGGTTATTGTCTATAATGTGCTTGGGAGCCAAGTTACCTCCACGCCCAGGCCCCATAGTACTGTGTGTCTGTATTGCACTTTACAACATAATTTAGTATGAAGAGTCCAAAACTAAAAATCAAGTGAAATATGTGCTAGAGCAATGCCTAGTGTTCCAGAGGATTGGAAGGGACTGGTATTTATGGGTTATGGTCTATAATGTGCTTGGGAGCCAAGTTACATGTACCTCCACGCCCAGGCCCCATAGTACTGTGTGTATGTATTGCACTTTACAACATAATTTAGTATGAAGAGTCAAAAACAAAAAATCAAGTGAAATATGTGCTACAGCAATGCCTAGTGTTCCAGAGGATGGGAAGGGACTGGTATTTATGGGTTATTGTCTATAATGTGCTTGGGAGCCAAGTTACCTCCACGCCCAGGCCCCATAGTACTGTGTGTCTGTATTGCACTTTACAACATAATTTAGTATGAAGAGTCCAAAACTAAAAATCAAGTGAAATATGTGCTAGAGCAATGCCTAGTGTTCCAGAGGATTGGAAGGGACTGGTATTTATGGGTTATGGTCTATAATGTGCTTGGGAGCCAAGTTACCTCCACGCCCAGGCCCCATAGTACTGTGTATATGTATTGCACTTTACAACATAATTTAGTATGAAGAGTCCAAAACTAAAAATCAATTGAAATATGTGCTAGAGCAATGCCTAGTGTTCCAGAGGATTGGAAGGGACTGGTATTTATGGGTTATGGTCTATAATGTGCTTGGGAGCCAAGTTACCTCCACGCCCAGGCCCCATAGTACTGTGTGTATGTATTGCACTTTACAACATAATTTAGTATGAAGAGTCCAAAACTAAAAATCAAGTGAAATATGTGCTACAGCAATGCCTAGTGTTCCAGAGGATGGGAAGGGACTGGTATTTATGGGTTATTGTCTATAATGTGCTTGGGAGCCAAGTTACCTCCACGCCCAGGCCCCATAGTACTGTGTGTCTGTATTGCACTTTACAACATAATTTAGTATGAAGAGTCCAAAACTAAAAATCAAGTGAAATATGTGCTAGAGCAATGCCTAGTGTTCCAGAGGATTGGAAGGGACTGGTATTTATGGGTTATGGTCTATAATGTGCTTGGGAGCCAAGTTACCTCCACGCCCAGGCCCCATAGTACTGTGTATATGTATTGCACTTTACAACATAATTTAGTATGAAGAGTCCAAAACTAAAAATCAAGTGAAATATGTGCTACAGCAATGCCTAGTGTTCCAGAGGATTGGAAGGGACTGGTATTTATGGGTTATGGTCTATAATGTGCTTGGGAGCCAAGTTACCTCCACGCCCAGGCCCCATAGTACTGTGTATATGTATTGCACTTTACAACATAATTTAGTATGAAGAGTCCAAAACTAAAAATCAAGTGAAATATGTGCTAGAGCAATGCCTAGTGTTCCAGAGGATTGGAAGGGACTGGTATTTATGGGTTATGGTCTATAATGTGCTTGGGAGCCAAGTTACATGTACCTCCACGCCAGGCCCCATAGTACTGTGTGTATGTATTGCACTTTACAACATAATTTAGTATGAAGAGTCAAAACTAAAAATCAAGTGAAATATGTGCTACAGCAATGCCTAGTGTTCCAGAGGATGGGAAGGGACTGGTATTTATGGGTTATTGTCTATAATGTGCTTGGGAGCCAAGTTACCTCCACGCCCAGGCCCCATAGTACTGTGTATATGTATTGCACTTTACAACATAATTAGTATGAAGAGTCCAAAACTAAAAATCAATTGAAATATGTGCTAGAGCAATGCTAGTGTTCCAGAGGATTGGAAGGGACTGGTATTTATGGGTTTATGGTCTATAATGTGCTTGGGAGCCAAGTTACCTCCACGCCCAGGCCCCATAGTACTGTGTGTATGTATTGCACTTTACAACATAATTTAGTATGAAGAGTCCAAAACTAAAAATCAAGTGAAATATGTGCTAGAGCAATGCCTAGTGTTCCAGAGGATGGGAAGGGACTGGTATTTATGGGTTATTGTCTATAATGTGCTTGGGAGCCAAGTTACCTCCACGCCCAGGCCCCATAGTACTGTGTGTCTGTATTGCACTTTACAACATAATTTAGTATGAAGAGTCCAAAACTAAAAATCAAGTGAAATATGTGCTAGAGCAATGCCTAGTGTTCCAGAGGATTGGAAGGGACTGGTATTTATGGGTTATGGTCTATAATGTGCTTGGGAGCCAAGTTACATGTACCTCCACGCCCAGGCCCCATAGTACTGTGTGTATGTATTGCACTTTACAACATAATTTAGTATGAAGAGTCAAAAACTAAAAATCAAGTGAAATATGTGCTACAGCAATGCCTAGTGCTTCCAGAGGATGGGAAGGGACTGGTATTTATGGGTTATTGTCTATAATGTGCTTGGGAGCCAAGTTACCTCCACGCCCAGGCCCCATAGTACTGTGTGTCTGTATTGCACTTTACAACATAATTTAGTATGAAGAGTCCAAAACTAAAAATCAAGTGAAATATGTGCTAGAGCAATGCCTAGTGTTCCAGAGGATTGGAAGGAACTGGTATTTATGGGTTATGGTCTATAATGTGCTTGGGAGCCAAGTTACCTCCACGCCCAGGCCCCATAGTACTGTGTATATGTATTGCACTTTACAACATAATTTAGTATGAAGAGTCCAAAACTAAAAATCAATTGAAATATGTGCTAGAGCAATGCCTAGTGTTCCAGAGGATTGGAAGGGACTGGTATTTATGGGTTATGGTCTATAATGTGCTTGGGAGCCAAGTTACCTCCACGCCCAGGCCCCATAGTACTGTGTGTATGTATTGCACTTTACAACATAATTTAGTATGAAGAGTCCAAAACTAAAAATCAAGTGAAATATGTGCTAGAGCAATGCCTAGTGTTCCAGAGGATGGGAAGGACTGGTATTTATGGGTTATTGTCTATAATGTGCTTGGGAGCCAAGTTACCTCCACGCCCAGGCCCCATAGTACTGTGTGTCTGTATTGCACTTTACAACATAATTTAGTATGAAGAGTCCAAAACTAAAAATCAAGTGAAATATGTGCTAGAGCAATGCCTAGTGTTCCAGAGGATTGGAAGGGACTGGTATTTATGGGTTATGGTCTATAATGTGCTTGGGAGCCAAGTTACATGTACCTCCACGCCCAGGCCCCATAGTACTGTGTGTATGTATTGCACTTTACAACATAATTTAGTATGAAGAGTCAAAAACTAAAAATCAAGTGAAATATGTGCTACAAGGCAATGCCTAGTGTTCCAGAGGATGGGAAGGGACTGGTATTTATGGGTTATTGTCTATAATGTGCTTGGGAGCCAAGTTACCTCCACGCCCAGGCCCCATAGTACTGTGTGTCTGTATTGCACTTTACAACATAATTTAGTATGAAGAGTCCAAAACTAAAAATCAAGTGAAATATGTGCTAGAGCAATGCCTAGTGTTCCAGAGGATTGGAAGGGACTGGTATTTATGGGTTATGGTCTATAATGTGCTTGGGAGCCAAGTTACATGTACCTCCACGCCCAGGCCCCATAGTACTGTGTGTATGTATTGCACTTTACAACATAATTTAGTATGAAGAGTCAAAAACAAAAAATCAAGTGAAATATGTGCTACAGCAATGCTAGTGTTCCAGAGGATGGAAGGGACTGGTATTTATGGGTTATTGTCTATAATGTGCTTGGGAGCCCAAGTTACCTCCACGCCCAGGCCCCATAGTACTGTGTGTCTGTATTGCACTTTACAACATAATTTAGTATGAAGAGTCCAAAACTAAAAATCAAGTGAAATATGTGCTAGAGCAATGCCTAGTGTTCCAGAGGATTGGAAGGGACTGGTCATTTATGGGTTATGGTCTATAATGTGCTTGGGAGCCAAGTTACCTCCACGCCCAGGCCCCATAGTACTGTGTATATGTATTGCACTTTACAACATAATTTAGTATGAAGAGTCCAAAACTAAAAATCAATTGAAATATGTGCTAGAGCAATGCTAGTGTTCCAGAGGATTGGAAGGGACTGGTATTTATGGGTTATGGTCTATAATGTGCTTGGGAGCCAAGTTACCTCACGCCCAGGCCCCATAGTACTGTGTGTATGTATTGCACTTTACAACATAATTTAGTATGAAGAGTCCAAAACTAAAAATCAAGTGAAATATGTGCTACAGCAATGCCTAGTGTTCCAGAGGATGGAAGGGACTGGTATTTATGGGTTATTGTCTATAATGTGCTTGGGAGCCAAGTTACCTCCACGCCCAGGCCCCATAGTACTGTGTGTCTGTATTGCACTTTACAACATAATTTAGTATGAAGAGTCCAAAACTAAAAATCAAGTGAAATATGTGCTAGAGCAATGCCTAGTGTTCCAGAGGATTGGAAGGGACTGGTATTTATGGGTTATGGTCTATAATGTGCTTGGGAGCCAAGTTACCTCCACGCCCAGGCCCCATAGTACTGTGTATATGTATTGCACTTTACAACATAATTTAGTATGAAGAGTCCAAAACTAAAAATCAAGTGAAATATGTGCTACAGCAATGCCTAGTGTTCCAGAGGATTGGAAGGGACTGGTATTTATGGGTTATGGTCTATAATGTGCTTGGGAGCCAAGTTACCTCCACGCCCAGGCCCCATAGTACTGTGTATATGTATTGCACTTTACAACATAATTTAGTATGAAGAGTCCAAAACTAAAAATCAAGTGAAATATGTGCTAGAGCAATGCCTAGTGTTCCAGAGGATTGGAAGGGACTGGTATTTATGGGTTATGGTCTATAATGTGCTTGGGAGCCAAGTTACATGTACCTCCACGCCCAGGCCCCATAGTACTGTGTGTATGTATTGCACTTTACAACATAATTTAGTATGAAGAGTCAAAAACTAAAAATCAAGTGAAATATGTGCTACAGCAATGCCTAGTGTTCCAGAGGATGGGAAGGGACTTGGTATTTATGGGTTATTGTCTATAATGTGCTTGGGAGCCAAGTTACCTCCACGCCCAGGCCCCATAGTACATTATAGACAATAACCCATAAATACCAGTCCCTTCCCATCCTCTGGAACACTAGGCATTGCTGTAGCACATATTTCACTTGATTTTTAGTTTTTGACTCTTCATACTAAATTATGTTGTAAAGTGCAATACATACACACAGTACTATGGGGCCTGGGCGTGGAGGTACATGTAACTTGGCTCCCAAGCACATTATAGACCATAACCCATAAATACCAGTCCCTTCCAATCCTCTGGAACACTAGGCATTGCTCTAGCACATATTTCACTTGATTTTTAGTTTTGGACTCTTCATACTAAATTATGTTGTAAAGTGCAATACATATACACAGTACTATGGGGCCTGGGCGTGGAGGTAACTTGGCTCCCAAGCACATTATAGACCATAACCCATAAATACCAGTCCCTTCCAATCCTCTGGAACACTAGGCATTGCTGTAGCACATATTTCACTTGATTTTTAGTTTTGGACTCTTCATACTAAATTATGTTGTAAAGTGCAATACATATACACAGTACTATGGGGCCTGGGCGTGGAGGTAACTTGGCTCCCAAGCACATTATAGACCATAACCCATAAATACCAGTCCCTTCCAATCCTCTGGAACACTAGGCATTGCTCTAGCACATATTTCACTTGATTTTTAGTTTTGGACTCTTCATACTAAATTATGTTGTAAAGTGCAATACAGACACACAGTACTATGGGGCCTGGGCGTGGAGGTAACTTGGCTCCCAAGCACATTATAGACAATAACCCATAAATACCAGTCCCTTCCCATCCTCTGGAACACTAGGCATTGCTGTAGCACATATTTCACTTGATTTTTAGTTTTGGACTCTTCATACTAAATTATGTTGTAAAGTGCAATACATACACACAGTACTATGGGGCCTGGGCGTGGAGGTAACTTGGCTCCCAAGCACATTATAGACCATAACCCATAAATACCAGTCCCTTCCAATCCTCTGGAACACTAGGCATTGCTCTAGCACATATTTCAATTGATTTTTAGTTTTGGACTCTTCATACTAAATTATGTTGTAAAGTGCAATACATATACACAGTACTATGGGGCCTGGGCGTGGAGGTAACTTGGCTCCCAAGCACATTATAGACCATAACCCATAAATACCAGTCCCTTCCAATCCTCTGGAACACTAGGCATTGCTCTAGCACATATTTCACTTGATTTTTAGTTTTGGACTCTTCATACTAAATTATGTTGTAAAGTGCAATACAGACACACAGTACTATGGGGCCTGGGCGTGGAGGTAACTTGGCTCCCAAGCACATTATAGACAATAACCCATAAATACCAGTCCCTTCCCATCCTCTGGAACACTAGGCATTGCTGTAGCACATATTTCACTTGATTTTTTGTTTTTGACTCTTCATACTAAATTATGTTGTAAAGTGCAATACATACACACAGTACTATGGGGCCTGGGCGTGGAGGTACATGTAACTTGGCTCCCAAGCACATTATAGACCATAACCCATAAATACCAGTCCCTTCCAATCCTCTGGAACACTAGGCATTGCTCTAGCACATATTTCACTTGATTTTTAGTTTTGGACTCTTCATACTAAATTATGTTGTAAAGTGCAATACAGACACACAGTACTATGGGGCCTGGGCGTGGAGGTAACTTGGCTCCCAAGCACATTATAGACAATAACCCATAAATACCAGTCCCTTCCCATCCTCTGGAACACTAGGCATTGCTGTAGCACATATTTCACTTGATTTTTAGTTTTTGACTCTTCATACTAAATTATGTTGTAAAGTGCAATACATACACACAGTACTATGGGGCCTGGGCGTGGAGGTACATGTAACTTGGCTCCCAAGCACATTATAGACCATAACCCATAAATACCAGTCCCTTCCAATCCTCTGGAACACTAGGCATTGCTCTAGCACATATTTCACTTGATTTTTAGTTTTGGACTCTTCATACTAAATTATGTTGTAAAGTGCAATACAGACACACAGTACTATGGGGCCTGGGCGTGGAGGTAACTTGGCTCCCAAGCACATTATAGACAATAACCCATAAATACCAGTCCCTTCCCATCCTCTGGAACACTAGGCATTGCTCTAGCACATATTTCACTTGATTTTTAGTTTTGGACTCTTCATACTAAATTATGTTGTAAAGTGCAATACATACACACAGTACTATGGGGCCTGGGCCGTGGAGGTAACTTGGCTCCCAAGCACATTATAGACCATAACCCATAAATACCAGTCCCTTCCAATCCTCTGGAACACTAGGCATTGCTCTAGCACATATTTCAATTGATTTTTAGTTTTGGACTCTTCATACTAAATTATGTTGTAAAGTGCAATACATATACACAGTACTATGGGGCCTGGGCGTGGAGGTAACTTGGCTCCCAAGCACATTATAGACCATAACCCATAAATACCAGTTCCTTCCAATCCTCTGGAACACTAGGCATTGCTCTAGCACATATTTCACTTGATTTTTAGTTTTGGACTCTTCATACTAAATTATGTTGTAAAGTGCAATACAGACACACAGTACTATGGGGCCTGGGCGTGGAGGTAACTTGGCTCCCAAGCACATTATAGACAATAACCCATAAATACCAGTCCCTTCCCATCCTCTGGAACACTAGGCATTGCTGTAGCACATATTTCACTTGATTTTTAGTTTTTGACTCTTCATACTAAATTATGTTGTAAAGTGCAATACATACACACAGTACTATGGGGCCTGGGCGTGGAGGTACATGTAACTTGGCTCCCAAGCACATTATAGACCATAACCCATAAATACCAGTCCCTTCCAATCCTCTGGAACACTAGGCATTGCTCTAGCACATATTTCACTTGATTTTTAGTTTTGGACTCTTCATACTAAATTATGTTGTAAAGTGCAATACAGACACACAGTACTATGGGGCCTGGGCGTGGAGGTAACTTGGCTCCCAAGCACATTATAGACAATAACCCATAAATACCAGTCCCTTCCCATCCTCTGGAACACTAGGCATTGCTCTAGCACATATTTCACTTGATTTTTAGTTTTGGACTCTTCATACTAAATTATGTTGTAAAGTGCAATACATACACACAGTACTATGGGGCCTGGGCGTGGAGGTAACTTGGCTCCCAAGCACATTATAGACCATAACCCATAAATACCAGTCCCTTCCAATCCTCTGGAACACTAGGCATTGCTCTAGCACATATTTCAATTGATTTTTAGTTTTGGACTCTTCATACTAAATTATGTTGTAAAGTGCAATACATATACACAGTACTATGGGGCCTGGGCGTGGAGGTAACTTGGCTCCCAAGCACATTATAGACAATAACCCATAAATACCAGTCCCTTCCCATCCTCTGGAACACTAGGCATTGCTGTAGCACATATTTCACTTGATTTTTAGTTTTTGACTCTTCATACTAAATTATGTTGTAAAGTGCAATACATACACACAGTACTATGGGGCCTGGGCGTGGAGGTACATGTAACTTGGCTCCCAAGCACATTATAGACCATAACCCATAAATACCAGTCCCTTCCAATCCTCTGGAACACTAGGCATTGCTCTAGCACATATTTCACTTGATTTTTAGTTTTGGACTCTTCATACTAAATTATGTTGTAAAGTGCAATACATATACACAGTACTATGGGGCCTGGGCGTGGAGGTAACTTGGCTCCCAAGCACATTATAGACCATAACCCATAAATACCAGTCCCTTCCATCCTCTGGAACACTAGGCATTGCTGTAGCACATATTTCACTTGATTTTTAGTTTTGGACTCTTCATACTAAATTATGTTGTAAAGTGCAATACATATACACAGTACTATGGGGCCTGGGCGTGGAGGTAACTTGGCTCCCAAGCACATTATAGACCATAACCCATAAATACCAGTCCCTTCCAATCCTCTGGAACACTAGGCATTGCTCTAGCACATATTTCACTTGATTTTTAGTTTTGGACTCTTCATACTAAATTATGTTGTAAAGTGCAATACAGACACACAGTACTATGGGGCCTGGGCGTGGAGGTAACTTGGCTCCCAAGCACATTATAGACAATAACCCATAAATACCAGTCCCTTCCCATCCTCTGGAACACTAGGCATTGCTGTAGCACATATTTCACTTGATTTTTAGTTTTGGACTCTTCATACTAAATTATGTTGTAAAGTGCAATACATACACACAGTACTATGGGGCCTGGGCGTGGAGGTAACTTGGCTCCCAAGCACATTATAGACCATAACCCATAAATACCAGTCCCCTTCCAATCCTCTGGAACACTAGGCATTGCTCTAGCACATATTTCAATTGATTTTTAGTTTTGGACTCTTCATACTAAATTATGTTGTAAAGTGCAATACATATACACAGTACTATGGGGCCTGGGCGTGGAGGTAACTTGGCTCCCAAGCACATTATAGACCATAACCCATAAATACCAGTCCCTTCCAATCCTCTGGAACACTAGGCATTGCTCTAGCACATATTTCACTTGATTTTAGTTTTGGACTCTTCATACTAAATTATGTTGTAAAGTGCAATACAGACACACAGTACTATGGGGCCTGGGCGTGGAGGTAACTTGGCTCCCAAGCACATTATAGACAATAACCCATAAATACCAGTCCCTTCCCATCCTCTGGAACACTAGGCATTGCTGTAGCACATATTTCACTTGATTTTTTGTTTTTGACTCTTCATACTAAATTATGTTGTAAGTGCAATACATACACACAGTACTATGGGGCCTGGGCGTGGAGGTACATGTAACTTGGCTCCCAAGCACATTATAGACCATAACCCATAAATACCAGTCCCTTCCAATCCTCTGGAACACTAGGCATTGCTCTAGCACATATTTCACTTGATTTTTAGTTTTGGACTCTTCATACTAAATTATGTTGTAAAGTGCAATACAGACACACAGTACTATGGGGCCTGGGCGTGGAGGTAACTTGGCTCCCAAGCACATTATAGACAATAACCCATAAATACCAGTCCCTTCCCATCCTCTGGAACACTAGGCATTGCTGTAGCACATATTTCACTTGATTTTTAGTTTTTGACTCTTCATACTAAATTATGTTGTAAAGTGCAATACATACACACAGTACTATGGGGCCTGGGCGTGGAGGTACATGTAACTTGGCTCCCAAGCACATTATAGACCATAACCCATAAATACCAGTCCCTTCCAATCCTCTGGAACACTAGGCATTGCTCTAGCACATATTTCACTTGATTTTTAGTTTTGGACTCTTCATACTAAATTATGTTGTAAAGTGCAATACAGACACACAGTACTATGGGGCCTGGGCGTGGAGGTAACTTGGCTCCCAAGCACATTATAGACAATAACCCATAAATACCAGTCCCTTCCCATCCTCTGGAACACTAGGCATTGCTCTAGCACATATTTCACTTGATTTTTAGTTTTGGACTCTTCATACTAAATTATGTTGTAAAGTGCAATACATACACACAGTACTATGGGGCCTGGGCGTGGAGGTAACTTGGCTCCCAAGCACATTATAGACCATAACCCATAAATACCAGTCCCTTCCAATCCTCTGGAACACTAGGCATTGCTCTAGCACATATTTCAATTGATTTTTAGTTTTGGACTCTTC
This sequence comes from Henricia sp. BOLD:AAB3569, assembly GCA_037783545.1. Classification (NCBI taxonomy): domain Eukaryota; kingdom Metazoa; phylum Echinodermata; class Asteroidea; order Spinulosida; family Echinasteridae; genus Henricia; species Henricia sp. BOLD:AAB3569. The sequence goes on from JBBELK010001837.1 coordinate 21,399, forward strand.
ATACTAAATTATGTTGTAAAGTGCAATACATATACACAGTACTATGGGGCCTGGGCGTGGAGGTAACTTGGCTCCCAAGCACATTATAGACCATAACCCATAAATACCAGTCCCTTCCAATCCTCTGGAACACTAGGCATTGCTCTAGCACATATTTCACTTGATTTTTAGTTTTGGACTCTTCATACTAAATTATGTTGTAAAGTGCAATACAGACACACAGTACTATGGGGCCTGGGCGTGGAGGTAACTTGGCTCCCCAAGCACATTATAGACAATAACCCATAAATACCAGTCCCTTCCCATCCTCTGGAACACTAGGCATTGCTGTAGCACATATTTCACTTGATTTTTTGTTTTTGACTCTTCATACTAAATTATGTTGTAAAGTGCAATACATACACACAGTACTATGGGGCCTGGGCGTGGAGGTACATGTAACTTGGCTCCCAAGCACATTATAGACCATAACCCATAAATACCAGTCCCTTCCAATCCTCTGGAACACTAGGCATTGCTCTAGCACATATTTCACTTGATTTTTAGTTTTGGACTCTTCATACTAAATTATGTTGTAAAGTGCAATACAGACACACAGTACTATGGGGCCTGGGCGTGGAGGTAACTTGGCTCCCAAGCCCATTATAGACAATAACCCATAAATACCAGTCCCTTCCCATCCTCTGGAACACTAGGCATTGCTGTAGCACATATTTCACTTGATTTTTAGTTTTTGACTCTTCATACTAAATTATGTTGTAAAGTGCAATACATACACACAGTACTATGGGGCCTGGGCGTGGAGGTACATGTAACTTGGCTCCCAAGCACATTATAGACCATAACCCATAAATACCAGTCCCTTCCAATCCTCTGGAACACTAGGCATTGCTCTAGCACATATTTCACTTGATTTTTAGTTTTGGACTCTTCATACTAAATTATGTTGTAAAGTGCAATACAGACACACAGTACTATGGGGCCTGGGCGTGGAGGTAACTTGGCTCCCAAGCACATTATAGACAATACCCATAAATACCAGTCCCTTCCCATCCTCTGGAACACTAGGCATTGCTCTAGCACATATTTCACTTGATTTTTAGTTTTGGACTCTTCATACTAAATTATGTTGTAAAGTGCAATACATACACACAGTACTATGGGGCCTGGGCGTGGAGGTAACTTGGCTCCCAAGCACATTATAGACCATAACCCATAAATACCAGTCCCTTCCAATCCTCTGGAACACTAGGCATTGCTCTAGCACATATTTCAATTGATTTTTAGTTTTGGACTCTTCATACTAAATTATGTTGTAAAGTGCAATACATATACACAGTACTATGGGGCCTGGGCGTGGAGGTAACTTGGCTCCCAAGCACATTATAGACCATAACCCATAAATACCAGTTCCTTCCAATCCTCTGGAACACTAGGCATTGCTCTAGCACATATTTCACTTGATTTTTAGTTTTGGACTCTTCATACTAAATTATGTTGTAAAGTGCAATACAGACACACAGTACTATGGGGCCTGGGCGTGGAGGTAACTTGGCTCCCAAGCACATTATAGACAATAACCCATAAATACCAGTCCCTTCCATCCTCTGGAACACTAGGCATTGCTGTAGCACATATTTCACTTGATTTTTAGTTTTTGACTCTTCATACTAAATTATGTTGTAAAGTGCAATACATACACACAGTACTATGGGGCCTGGGCGTGGAGGTACATGTAACTTGGCTCCCAAGCACATTATAGACCATAACCCATAAATACCAGTCCCTTCCAATCCTCTGGAACACTAGGCATTGCTCTAGCACATATTTCACTTGATTTTTAGTTTTGGACTCTTCATACTAAATTATGTTGTAAAGTGCAATACAGACACACAGTACTATGGGGCCTGGGCGTGGAGGTAACTTGGCTCCCAAGCACATTATAGACAATAACCCATAAATACCAGTCCCTTCCCATCCTCTGGAACACTAGGCATTGCTCTAGCACATATTTCACTTGATTTTTAGTTTTGGACTCTTCATACTAAATTATGTTGTAAAGTGCAATACATACACACAGTACTATGGGGCCTGGGCGTGGAGGTAACTTGGCTCCCAAGCACATTATAGACCATAACCCATAAATACCAGTCCCTTCCAATCCTCTGGAACACTAGGCATTGCTCTAGCACATATTTCAATTGATTTTTAGTTTTGGACTCTTCATACTAAATTATGTTGTAAAGTGCAATACATATACACAGTACTATGGGGCCTGGGCGTGGAGGTAACTTGGCTCCCAAGCACATTATAGACCATAACCCATAAATACCAGTTCCTTCCAATCCTCTGGAACACTAGGCATTGCTCTAGCACATATTTCACTTGATTTTTAGTTTTGGACCTCTTCATACTAAATTATGTTGTAAAGTGCAATACAGACACACAGTACTATGGGGCCTGGGCGTGGAGGTAACTTGGCTCCCAAGCACATTATAGACAATAACCCATAAATACCAGTCCCTTCCCATCCTCTGGAACACTAGGCATTGCTGTAGCACATATTTCACTTGATTTTTAGTTTTTGACTCTTCATACTAAATTATGTTGTAAAGTGCAATACATACACACAGTACTATGGGGCCTGGGCGTGGAGGTACATGTAACTTGGCTCCCAAGCACATTATAGACCATAACCCATAAATACCAGTCCCTTCCAATCCTCTGGAACACTAGGCATTGCTCTAGCACATATTTCACTTGATTTTTAGTTTTGGACTCTTCATACTAAATTATGTTGTAAAGTGCAATACATATACACAGTACTATGGGGCCTGGGCGTGGAGGTAACTTGGCTCCCAAGCACATTATAGACCATAACCCATAAATACCAGTCCCTTCCAATCCTCTGGAACACTAGGCATTGCTGTAGCACATATTTCACTTGATTTTTAGTTTTGGACTCTTCATACTAAATTATGTTGTAAAGTGCAATATATATACACAGTACTATGGGGCCTGGGCGTGGAGGTAACTTGGCTCCCAAGCACATTATAGACCATAACCCATAAATACCAGTCCCTTCCAATCCTCTGGAACACTAGGCATTGCTCTAGCACATATTTCACTTGATTTTTAGTTTTGGACTCTTCATACTAAATTATGTTGTAAAGTGCAATACAGACACACAGTACTATGGGGCCTGGGCGTGGAGGTAACTTGGCTCCCAAGCACATTATAGACAATAACCCATAAATACCAGTCCCTTCCCATCCTCTGGAACACTAGGCATTGCTGTAGCACATATTTCACTTGATTTTTAGTTTTGGACTCTTCATACTAAATTATGTTGTAAAGTGCAATACATACACACAGTACTATGGGGCCTGGGCGTGGAGGTAACTTGGCTCCCAAGCACATTATAGACCATAACCCATAAATACCAGTCCCTTCCAATCCTCTGGAACACTAGGCATTGCTCTAGCACATATTTCAATTGATTTTTAGTTTTGGACTCTTCATACTAAATTATGTTGTAAAGTGCAATACATATACACAGTACTATGGGGCCTGGGCGTGGAGGTAACTTGGCTCCCAAGCACATTATAGACCATAACCCATAAATACCAGTCCCTTCCAATCCTCTGGAACACTAGGCATTGCTCTAGCACATATTTCACTTGATTTTTAGTTTTGGACTCTTCATACTAAATTATGTTGTAAAGTGCAATACAGACACACAGTACTATGGGGCCTGGGCGTGGAGGTAACTTGGCTCCCAAGCACATTATAGACAATAACCCATAAATACCAGTCCCTTCCCATCCTCTGGAACACTAGGCATTGCTGTAGCACATATTTCACTTGATTTTTTGTTTTTGACTCTTCATACTAAATTATGTTGTAAAGTGCAATACATACACACAGTACTATGGGGCCTGGGCGTGGAGGTACATGTAACTTGGCTCCCAAGCACATTATAGACCATAACCCATAAATACCAGTCCCTTCCAATCCTCTGGAACACTAGGCATTGCTCTAGCACATATTTCACTTGATTTTTAGTTTTGGACTCTTCATACTAAATTATGTTGTAAAGTGCAATACAGACACACAGTACTATGGGGCCTGGGCGTGGAGGTAACTTGGCTCCCAAGCACATTATAGACAATAACCCATAAATACCAGTCCCTTCCCATCCTCTGGAAACACTAGGCATTGCTCTAGCACATATTTCACTTGATTTTTAGTTTTGGACTCTTCATACTAAATTATGTTGTAAAGTGCAATACATACACACAGTACTATGGGGCCTGGGCGTGGAGGTAACTTGGCTCCCAAGCACATTATAGACCATAACCCATAAATACCAGTCCCTTCCAATCCTCTGGAACACTAGGCATTGCTCTAGCACATATTTCAATTGATTTTAGTTTTGGACTCTTCATACTAAATTATGTTGTAAAGTGCAATACATATACACAGTACTATGGGGCCTGGGCGTGGAGGTAACTTGGCTCCCAAGCACATTATAGACCATAACCCATAAATACCAGTTCCTTCCAATCCTCTGGAACACTAGGCATTGCTCTAGCACATATTTCACTTGATTTTTAGTTTTGGACTCTTCATACTAAATTATGTTGTAAAGTGCAATACAGACACACAGTACTATGGGGCCTGGGCGTGGAGGTAACTTGGCTCCCAAGCACATTATAGACAATAACCCATAAATACCAGTCCCTTCCCATCCTCTGGAACACTAGGCATTGCTGTAGCACATATTTCACTTGATTTTTAGTTTTTGACTCTTCATACTAAATTATGTTGTAAAGTGCAATACATACACACAGTACTATGGGGCCTGGGCGTGGAGGTACATGTAACTTGGCTCCCAAGCACATTATAGACCATAACCCATAAATACCAGTCCCTTCCAATCCTCTGGAACACTAGGCATTGCTCTAGCACATATTTCACTTGATTTTTAGTTTTGGACTCTTCATACTAAATTATGTTGTAAAGTGCAATACATATACACAGTACTATGGGGCCTGGGCGTGGAGGTAACTTGGCTCCCAAGCACATTATAGACCATAACCCATAAATACCAGTCCCTTCCAATCCTCTGGAACACTAGGCATTGCTGTAGCACATATTTCACTTGATTTTTAGTTTTGGACTCTTCATACTAAATTATGTTGTAAAGTGCAATACATATACACAGTACTATGGGGCCTGGGCGTGGAGGTAACTTGGCTCCCAAGCACATTATAGACCATAACCCATAAATACCAGTCCCTTCCAATCCTCTGGAACACTAGGCATTGCTCTAGCACATATTTCACTTGATTTTTAGTTTTGGACTCTTCATACTAAATTATGTTGTAAAGTGCAATACAGACACACAGTACTATGGGGCCTGGGCGTGGAGGTAACTTGGCTCCCAAGCACATTATAGACAATAACCCATAAATACCAGTCCCTTCCCATCCTCTGGAACACTAGGCATTGCTGTAGCACATATTTCACTTGATTTTTAGTTTTGGACTCTTCATACTAAATTATGTTGTAAAGTGCAATACATACACACAGTACTATGGGGCCTGGGCGTGGAGGTAACTTGGCTCCCAAGCACATTATAGACCATAACCCATAAATACCAGTCCCTTCCAATCCTCTGGAACACTAGGCATTGCTCTAGCACATATTTCAATTGATTTTTAGTTTTGGACTCTTCATACTAAATTATGTTGTAAAGTGCAATACATATACACAGTACTATGGGGCCTGGGCGTGGAGGTAACTTGGCTCCCAAGCACATTATAGACCATAACCCATAAATACCAGTCCCTTCCAATCCTCTGGAACACTAGGCATTGCTCTAGCACATATTTCACTTGATTTTTAGTTTTGGACTCTTCATACTAAATTATGTTGTAAAGTGCAATACAGACACACAGTACTATGGGGCCTGGGCGTGGAGGTAACTTGGCTCCCAAGCACATTATAGACAATAACCCATAAATACCAGTCCCTTCCCATCCTCTGGAACACTAGGCATTGCTGTAGCACATATTTCACTTGATTTTTTGTTTTTGACTCTTCATACTAAATTATGTTGTAAAGTGCAATACATACACACAGTACTATGGGGCCTGGGCGTGGAGGTACATGTAACTTGGCTCCCAAGCACATTATAGACCATAACCCATAAATACCAGTCCCTTCCAATCCTCTGGAACACTAGGCATTGCTCTAGCACATATTTCACTTGATTTTTAGTTTTGGACTCTTCATACTAAATTATGTTGTAAAGTGCAATACAGACACACAGTACTATGGGGCCTGGGCGTGGAGGTAACTTGGCTCCCAAGCACATTATAGACAATAACCCATAAATACCAGTCCCTTCCCATCCTCTGGAACACTAGGCATTGCTGTAGCACATATTTCACTTGATTTTTAGTTTTGGACTCTTCATACTAAATTATGTTGTAAATTGCAATACATACACACAGTACTATGGGGCCTGGGCGTGGAGGTAACTTGGCTCCCAAGCACATTATAGACCATAACCCATAAATACCAGTCCCTTCCAATCCTCTGGAACACTAGGCATTGCTCTAGCACAAATTTCAATTGATTTTTAGTTTTGGACTCTTCATACTAAATTATGTTGTAAAGTGCAATACATATACACAGTACTATGGGGCCTGGGCGTGGAGGTAACTTGGCTCCCAAGCACATTATAGACCATAACCCATAAATACCAGTTCCTTCCAATCCTCTGGAACACTAGGCATTGCTCTAGCACATATTTCACTTGATTTTTAGTTTTGGACTCTTCATACTAAATTATGTTGTAAAGTGCAATACATATACACAGTACTATGGGGCCTGGGCGTGGAGGTAACTTGGCTCCCAAGCACATTATAGACCATAACCCATAAATACCAGTTCCTTCCAATCCTCTGGAACACTAGGCATTGCTCTAGCACATATTTCACTTGATTTTTAGTTTTGGACTCTTCATACTAAATTATGTTGTAAAGTGCAATACAGACACACAGTACTATGGGGCCTGGGCGTGGAGGTAACTTGGCTCCCAAGCACATTATAGACAATAACCCATAAATACCAGTCCCTTCCCATCCTCTGGAACACTAGGCATTGCTGTAGCACATATTTCACTTGATTTTTAGTTTTTGACTCTTCATACTAAATTATGTTGTAAAGTGCAATACATACACACAGTACTATGGGGCCTGGGCGTGGAGGTACATGTAACTTGGCTCCCAAGCACATTATAGACCATAACCCATAAATACCAGTCCCTTCCAATCCTCTGGAACACTAGGCATTGCTCTAGCACATATTTCACTTGATTTTTAGTTTTGGACTCTTCATACTAAATTATGTTGTAAAGTGCAATACATATACACAGTACTATGGGGCCTGGGCGTGGAGGTAACTTGGCTCCCAAGCACATTATAGACCATAACCCATAAATACCAGTCCCTTCCAATCCTCTGGAACACTAGGCATTGCTGTAGCACATATTTCACTTGATTTTTAGTTTTGGACTCTTCATACTAAATTATGTTGTAAAGTGCAATACATATACACAGTACTATGGGGCCTGGGCGTGGAGGTAACTTGGCTCCCAAGCACATTATAGACCATAACCCATAAATACCAGTCCCTTCCAATCCTCTGGAACACTAGGCATTGCTCTAGCACATATTTCACTTGATTTTTAGTTTTGGACTCTTCATACTAAATTATGTTGTAAAGTGCAATACAGACACACAGTACTATGGGGCCTGGGCGTGGAGGTAACTTGGCTCCCAAGCACATTATAGACAATAACCCATAAATACCAGTCCCTTCCCATCCTCTGGAACACTAGGCATTGCTGTAGCACATATTTCACTTGATTTTTAGTTTTGGACTCTTCATACTAAATTATGTTGTAAAGTGCAATACATACACACAGTACTATGGGGCCTGGGCGTGGAGGTAACTTGGCTCCCAAGCACATTATAGACCATAACCCATAAATACCAGTCCCTTCCAATCCTCTGGAACACTAGGCATTGCTCTAGCACATATTTCAATTGATTTTTAGTTTTGGACTCTTCATACTAAATTATGTTGTAAAGTGCAATACATATACACAGTACTATGGGGCCTGGGCGTGGAGGTAACTTGGCTCCCAAGCACATTATAGACCATAACCCATAAATACCAGTCCCTTCCAATCCTCTGGAACACTAGGCATTGCTCTAGCACATATTTCACTTGATTTTTAGTTTTGGACTCTTCATACTAAATTATGTTGTAAAGTGCAATACAGACACACAGTACTATGGGGCCTGGGCGTGGAGGTAACTTGGCTCCCAAGCACATTATAGACAATAACCCATAAATACCAGTCCCTTCCCATCCTCTGGAACACTAGGCATTGCTGTAGCACATATTTCACTTGATTTTTTGTTTTTGACTCTTCATACTAAATTATGTTGTAAAGTGCAATACATACACACAGTACTATGGGGCCTGGGCGTGGAGGTACATGTAACTTGGCTCCCAAGCACATTATAGACCATAACCCATAAATACCAGTCCCTTCCAATCCTCTGGAACACTAGGCATTGCTCTAGCACATATTTCACTTGATTTTTAGTTTTGGACTCTTCATACTAAATTATGTTGTAAAGTGCAATACAGACACACAGTACTATGGGGCCTGGGCGTGGAGGTAACTTGGCTCCCAAGCACATTATAGACAATAACCCATAAATACCAGTCCCTTCCCATCCTCTGGAACACTAGGCATTGCTGTAGCACATATTTCACTTGATTTTTAGTTTTGGACTCTTCATACTAAATTATGTTGTAAATTGCAATACATACACACAGTACTATGGGGCCTGGGCGTGGAGGTAACTTGGCTCCCAAGCACATTATAGACCATAACCCATAAATACCAGTCCCTTCCAATCCTCTGGAACACTAGGCATTGCTCTAGCACAAATTTCAATTGATTTTTAGTTTTGGACTCTTCATACTAAATTATGTTGTAAAGTGCAATACATATACACAGTACTATGGGGCCTGGGCGTGGAGGTAACTTGGCTCCCAAGCACATTATAGACCATAACCCATAAATACCAGTCCCTTCCAATCCTCTGGAACACTAGGCATTGCTCTAGCACATATTTCACTTGATTTTTAGTTTTGGACTCTTCATACTAAATTATGTTGTAAAGTGCAATACAGACACACAGTACTATGGGGCCTGGGCGTGGAGGTAACTTGGCTCCCAAGCACATTATAGAACATAACCCATAAATACCAGTCCCTTCCAATCCTCTGGAACACTAGGCATTGCTCTAGCACATATTTCACTTGATTTTTAGTTTTGGACTCTTCATACTAAATTATGTTGTAAAGTGCAATACATATACACAGTACTATGGGGCCTGGGCGTGGAGGTAACTTGGCTCCCAAGCACATTATAGACCATAACCCATAAATACCAGTCCCTTCCAATCCTCTGGAACACTAGGCATTGCTCTAGCACATATTTCACTTGATTTTTAGTTTTGGACTCTTCATACTAAATTATGTTGTAAAGTGCAATACATATACACAGTACTATGGGGCCTGGGCGTGGAGGTAACTTGGCTCCCAAGCACATTATAGACCATAACCCATAAATACCAGTCCCTTCCAATCCTCTGGAACACTAGGCATTGCTGTAGCACATATTTCACTTGATTTTTAGTTTTGGACTCTTCATACTAAATTATGTTGTAAAGTGCAATACATATACACAGTACTATGGGGCCTGGGCGTGGAGGTAACTTGGCTCCCAAGCACATTATAGACCATAACCCATAAATACCAGTCCCTTCCAATCCTCTGGAACACTAGGCATTGCTCTAGCACATATTTCACTTGATTTTTAGTTTTGGACTCTTCATACTAAATTATGTTGTAAAGTGCAATACAGACACACAGTACTATGGGGCCTGGGCGTGGAGGTAACTTGGCTCCCAAGCACATTATAGACAATAACCCATAAATACCAGTCCCTTCCCATCCTCTGGAACACTAGGCATTGCTGTAGCACATATTTCACTTGATTTTTAGTTTTGGACTCTTCATACTAAATTATGTTGTAAAGTGCAATACATACACACAGTACTATGGGGCCTGGGCGTGGAGGTAACTTGGCTCCCAAGCACATTATAGACCATAACCCATAAATACCAGTCCCTTCCAATCCTCTGGAACACTAGGCATTGCTCTAGCACATATTTCAATTGATTTTTAGTTTTGGACTCTTCATACTAAATTATGTTGTAAAGTGCAATACATATACACAGTACTATGGGGCCTGGGCGTGGAGGTAACTTGGCTCCCAAGCACATTATAGACCATAACCCATAAATACCAGTCCCTTCCAATCCTCTGGAACACTAGGCATTGCTCTAGCACATATTTCACTTGATTTTTAGTTTTGGACTCTTCATACTAAATTATGTTGTAAAGTGCAATACAGACACACAGTACTATGGGGCCTGGGCGTGGAGGTAACTTGGCTCCCAAGCACATTATAGACAATAACCCATAAATACCAGTCCCTTCCCATCCTCTGGAACACTAGGCATTGCTGTAGCACATATTTCACTTGATTTTTAGTTTTTGACTCTTCATACTAAATTATGTTGTAAAGTGCAATACATACACACAGTACTATGGGGCCTGGGCGTGGAGGTACATGTAACTTGGCTCCCAAGCACATTATAGACCATAACCCATAAATACCAGTCCCTTCCAATCCTCTGGAACACTAGGCATTGCTCTAGCACATATTTCACTTGATTTTTAGTTTTGGACTCTTCATACTAAATTATGTTGTAAAGTGCAATACAGACACACAGTACTATGGGGCCTGGGCGTGGAGGTAACTTGGCTCCCAAGCACATTATAGACAATAACCCATAAATACCAGTCCCTTCCCATCCTCTGGAACACTAGGCATTGCTGTAGCACATATTTCACTTGATTTTTAGTTTTGGACTCTTCATACTAAATTATGTTGTAAATTGCAATACATACACACAGTACTATGGGGCCTGGGCGTGGAGGTAACTTGGCTCCCAAGCACATTATAGACCATAACCCATAAATACCAGTCCCTTCCAATCCTCTGGAACACTAGGCATTGCTCTAGCACAAATTTCAATTGATTTTTAGTTTTGGACTCTTCATACTAAATTATGTTGTAAAGTGCAATACATATACACAGTACTATGGGGCCTGGGCGTGGAGGTAACTTGGCTCCCAAGCACATTATAGACCATAACCCATAAATACCAGTCCCTTCCAATCCTCTGGAACACTAGGCATTGCTCTAGCACATATTTCACTTGATTTTTAGTTTTGGACTCTTCATACTAAATTATGTTGTAAAGTGCAATATTTACATACACACAGTACTATGGGGCCTGGGCGTGGAGGTAACTTGGCTCCCAAGCACATTATAGACCATAACCCATAAATACCAGTCCCTTCCCATCCTCTGGAACACTAGGCATTGCTGTAGCACATATTTCACTTGATTTTTAGTTTTTGACTCTTCATACTAAATTATGTTGTAAAGTGCAATACATACACACAGTACTATGGGGCCTGGGCGTGGAGGTAACTTGGCTCCCAAGCACATTATAGACCATAACCCATAAATACCAGTCCCTTCCAATCCTCTGGAACACTAGGCATTGCTCTAGCACATATTTCAATTGATTTTTAGTTTTGGACTCTTCATACTAAATTATGTTGTAAAGTGCAATACAGACACACAGTACTATGGGGCCTGGGCGTGGAGGTAACTTGGCTCCCAAGCACATTATAGACCATAACCCATAAATACCAGTCCCTTCCAATCCTCTGGAACACTAGGCATTGCTGTAGCACATATTTCACTTGATTTTTAGTTTTGGACTCTTCATACTAAATTATGTTGTAAAGTGCAATACATATACACAGTACTATGGGGCCTGGGCGTGGAGGTAACTTGGCTCCCAAGCACATTATAGACCATAACCCATAAATACCAGTCCCTTCCAATCCTCTGGAACACTAGGCATTGCTCTAGCACATATTTCACTTGATTTTTAGTTTTGGACTCTTCATACTAAATTATGTTGTAAAGTGCAATACAGACACACAGTACTATGGGGCCTGGGCGTGGAGGTAACTTGGCTCCCAAGCACATTATAGACAATAACCCATAAATACCAGTCCCTTCCCATCCTCTGGAACACTAGGCATTGCTGTAGCACATATTTCACTTGATTTTTAGTTTTGGACTCTTCATACTAAATTATGTTGTAAAGTGCAATACATATACACAGTACTATGGGGCCTGGGCGTGGAGGTAACTTGGCTCCCAAGCACATTATAGACCATAACCCATAAATACCAGTCCCTTCCAATCCTCTGGAACACTAGGCATTGCTGTAGCACATATTTCACTTGATTTTTAGTTTTGGACTCTTCATACTAAATTATGTTGTAAAGTGCAATACATATACACAGTACTATGGGGCCTGGGCGTGGAGGTAACTTGGCTCCCAAGCACATTATAGACCATAACCCATAAATACCAGTCCCTTCCAATCCTCTGGAACACTAGGCATTGCTCTAGCACATATTTCACTTGATTTTTAGTTTTGGACTCTTCATACTAAATTATGTTGTAAAGTGCAATACAGACACACAGTACTATGGGGCCTGGGCGTGGAGGTAACTTGGCTCCCAAGCACATTATAGACAATAACCCATAAATACCAGTCCCTTCCCATCCTCTGGAACACTAGGCATTGCTGTAGCACATATTTCACTTGATTTTTAGTTTTGGACTCTTCATACTAAATTATGTTGTAAAGTGCAATACATACACACAGTACTATGGGGCCTGGGCGTGGAGGTAACTTGGCTCCCAAGCACATTATAGACCATAACCCATAAATACCAGTCCCTTCCAATCCTCTGGAACACTAGGCATTGCTCTAGCACATATTTCAATTGATTTTTAGTTTTGGACTCTTCATACTAAATTATGTTGTAAAGTGCAATACATATACACAGTACTATGGGGCCTGGGCGTGGAGGTAACTTGGCTCCCAAGCACATTATAGACCATAACCCATAAATACCAGTCCCTTCCAATCCTCTGGAACACTAGGCATTGCTCTAGCACATATTTCACTTGATTTTTAGTTTTGGACTCTTCATACTAAATTATGTTGTAAAGTGCAATACAGACACACAGTACTATGGGGCCTGGGCGTGGAGGTAACTTGGCTCCCAAGCACATTATAGACAATAACCCATAAATACCAGTCCCTTCCCATCCTCTGGAACACTAGGCATTGCTGTAGCACATATTTCACTTGATTTTTAGTTTTTGACTCTTCATACTAAATTATGTTGTAAAGTGCAATACATACACACAGTACTATGGGGCCTGGGCGTGGAGGTACATGTAACTTGGCTCCCAAGCACATTATAGACCATAACCCATAAATACCAGTCCCTTCCAATCCTCTGGAACACTAGGCATTGCTCTAGCACATATTTCACTTGATTTTTAGTTTTGGACTCTTCATACTAAATTATGTTGTAAAGTGCAATACAGACACACAGTACTATGGGGCCTGGGCGTGGAGGTAACTTGGCTCCCAAGCACATTATAGACAATAACCCATAAATACCAGTCCCTTCCCATCCTCTGGAACACTAGGCATTGCTGTAGCACATATTTCACTTGATTTTTAGTTTTGGACTCTTCATACTAAATTATGTTGTAAATTGCAATACATACACACAGTACTATGGGGCCTGGGCGTGGAGGTAACTTGGCTCCCAAGCACATTATAGACCATAACCCATAAATACCAGTCCCTTCCAATCCTCTGGAACACTAGGCATTGCTCTAGCACAAATTTCAATTGATTTTTAGTTTTGGACTCTTCATACTAAATTATGTTGTAAAGTGCAATACATATACACAGTACTATGGGGCCTGGGCGTGGAGGTAACTTGGCTCCCAAGCACATTATAGACCATAACCCATAAATACCAGTCCCTTCCAATCCTCTGGAACACTAGGCATTGCTCTAGCACATATTTCACTTGATTTTTAGTTTTGGACTCTTCATACTAAATTATGTTGTAAAGTGCAATACAGACACACAGTACTATGGGGCCTGGGCGTGGAGGTAACTTGGCTCCCAAGCACATTATAGAACATAACCCATAAATACCAGTCCCTTCCAATCCTCTGGAACACTAGGCATTGCTCTAGCACATATTTCACTTGATTTTTAGTTTTGGACTCTTCATACTAAATTATGTTGTAAAGTGCAATACATATACACAGTACTATGGGGCCTGGGCGTGGAGGTAACTTGGCTCCCAAGCACATTATAGACCATAACCCATAAATACCAGTCCCTTCCCATCCTCTGGAACACTAGGCATTGCTGTAGCACATATTTCACTTGATTTTTAGTTTTGGACTCTTCATACTAAATTATGTTGTAAAGTGCAATACATATACACAGTACTATGGGGCCTGGGCGTGGAGGTAACTTGGCTCCCAAGCACATTATAGACCATAACCCATAAATACCAGTCCCTTCCAATCCTCTGGAACACTAGGCATTGCTCTAGCACATATTTCACTTGATTTTTAGTTTTGGACTCTTCATACTAAATTATGTTGTAAAGTGCAATACAGACACACAGTACTATGGGGCCTGGGCGTGGAGGTAACTTGGCTCCCAAGCACATTATAGACAATAACCCATAAATACCAGTCCCTTCCCATCCTCTGGAACACTAGGCATTGCTGTAGCACATATTTCACTTGATTTTTAGTTTTGGACTCTTCATACTAAATTATGTTGTAAAGTGCAATACATACACACAGTACTATGGGGCCTGGGCGTGGAGGTAACTTGGCTCCCAAGCACATTATAGACCATAACCCATAAATACCAGTCCCTTCCAATCCTCTGGAACACTAGGCATTGCTCTAGCACATATTTCAATTGATTTTTAGTTTTGGACTCTTCATACTAAATTATGTTGTAAAGTGCAATACATATACACAGTACTATGGGGCCTGGGCGTGGAGGTAACTTGGCTCCCAAGCACATTATAGACCATAACCCATAAATACCAGTCCCTTCCAATCCTCTGGAACACTAGGCATTGCTCTAGCACATATTTCACTTGATTTTTAGTTTTGGACTCTTCATACTAAATTATGTTGTAAAGTGCAATACAGACACACAGTACTATGGGGCCTGGGCGTGGAGGTAACTTGGCTCCCAAGCACATTATAGACAATAACCCATAAATACCAGTCCCTTCCCATCCTCTGGAACACTAGACATTGCTGTAGCACATATTTCACTTGATTTTTAGTTTTTGACTCTTCATACTAAATTATGTTGTAAAGTGCAATACATACACACAGTACTATGGGGCCTGGGCGTGGAGGTACATGTAACTTGGCTCCCAAGCACATTATAGACCATAACCCATAAATACCAGTCCCTTCCAATCCTCTGGAACACTAGGCATTGCTCTAGCACATATTTCACTTGATTTTTAGTTTTGGACTCTTCATACTAAATTATGTTGTAAAGTGCAATACAGACACACAGTACTATGGGGCCTGGGCGTGGAGGTAACTTGGCTCCCAAGCACATTATAGACAATAACCCATAAATACCAGTCCCTTCCCATCCTCTGGAACACTAGGCATTGCTGTAGCACATATTTCACTTGATTTTTAGTTTTGGACTCTTCATACTAAATTATGTTGTAAAGTGCAATACATACACACAGTACTATGGGGCCTGGGCGTGGAGGTAACTTGGCTCCCAAGCACATTATAGACCATAACCCATAAATACCAGTCCCTTCCAATCCTCTGGAACACTAGGCATTGCTCTAGCACATATTTCAATTGATTTTTAGTTTTGGACTCTTCATACTAAATTATGTTGTAAAGTGCAATACATATACACAGTACTATGGGGCCTGGGCGTGGAGGTAACTTGGCTCCCAAGCACATTATAGACCATAACCCATAAATACCAGTCCCTTCCAATCCTCTGGAACACTAGGCATTGCTCTAGCACATATTTCACTTGATTTTTAGTTTTGGACTCTTCATACTAAATTATGTTGTAAAGTGCAATACAGACACACAGTACTATGGGGCCTGGGCGTGGAGGTAACTTGGCTCCCAAGCACATTATAGACAATAACCCATAAATACCAGTCCCTTCCCATCCTCTGGAACACTAGGCATTGCTGTAGCACATATTTCACTTGATTTTTAGTTTTTGACTCTTCATACTAAATTATGTTGTAAAGTGCAATACATACACACAGTACTATGGGGCCTGGGCGTGGATGTACATGTAACTTGGCTCCCAAGCACATTATAGACCATAACCCATAAATACCAGTCCCTTCCAATCCTCTGGAACACTAGGCATTGCTCTAGCACATATTTCACTTGATTTTTAGTTTTGGACTCTTCATACTAAATTATGTTGTAAAGTGCAATACATATACACAGTACTATGGGGCCTGGGCGTGGAGGTAACTTGGCTCCCAAGCACATTATAGACCATAACCCATAAATACCAGTCCCTTCCAATCCTCTGGAACACTAGGCATTGCTCTAGCACATATTTCACTTGATTTTTAGTTTTGGACTCTTCATACTAAATTATGTTGTAAAGTGCAATACATATACACAGTACTATGGGGCCTGGGCGTGGAGGTAACTTGGCTCCCAAGCACATTATAGACCATAACCCATAAAAACCAGTCCCTTCCCATCCTCTGGAACACTAGGCATTGCTGTAGCACATATTTCACTTGATTTTTAGTTTTGGACTCTTCATACTAAATTATGTTGTAAAGTGCAATACATACACACAGTACTATGGGGCCTGCGCGTGGAGGTAACTTGGCTCCCAAGCACATTATAGACCATAACCCATAAATACCAGTCCCTTCCAATCCTCTGGAACACTAGGCATTGCTCTAGCACATATTTCACTTGATTTTTAGTTTTGGACTCTTCATACTAAATTATGTTGTAAAGTGCAATACATATACACAGTACTATGGGGCCTGGGCGTGGAGGTAACTTGGCTCCCAAGCACATTATAGACCATAACCCATAAATACCAGTCCCTTCCAATCCTCTGGAACACTAGGCATTGCTCTAGCACATATTTCACTTGATTTTTAGTTTTGGACTCTTCATACTAAATTATGTTGTAAAGTGCAATATTTACATACACACAGTACTATGGGGCCTGGGCGTGGAGGTAACTTGGCTCCCAAGCACATTATAGACCATAACCCATAAATACCAGTCCCTTCCCATCCTCTGGAACACTAGGCATTGCTGTAGCACATATTTCACTTGATTTTTAGTTTTTGACTCTTCATACTAAATTATGTTGTAAAGTGCAATACATACACACAGTACTATGGGGCCTGGGCGTGGAGGTAACTTGGCTCCCAAGCACATTATAGACCATAACCCATAAATACCAGTCCCTTCCAATCCTCTGGAACACTAGGCATTGCTCTAGCACATATTTCAATTGATTTTTAGTTTTGGACTCTTCATACTAAATTATGTTGTAAAGTGCAATACAGACACACAGTACTATGGGGCCTGGGCGTGGAGGTAACTTGGCTCCCAAGCACATTATAGACCATAACCCATAAATACCAGTCCCTTCCAATCCTCTGGAACACTAGGCATTGCTCTAGCACATATTTCACTTGATTTTTAGTTTTGGACTCTTCATACTAAATTATGTTGTAAAGTGCAATACAGACACACAGTACTATGGGGCCTGGGCGTGGAGGTAACTTGGCTCCCAAGCACATTATAGACAATAACCCATAAATACCAGTCCCTTCCCATCCTCTGGAACACTAGGCATTGCTGTAGCACATATTTCACTTGATTTTTAGTTTTTGACTCTTCATACTAAATTATGTTGTAAAGTGCAATACATACACACAGTACTATGGGGCCTGGGCGTGGAGGTACATGTAACTTGGCTCCCAAGCACATTATAGACCATAACCCATAAATACCAGTCCCTTCCAATCCTCTGGAACACTAGGCATTGCTCTAGCACATATTTCACTTGATTTTTAGTTTTGGACTCTTCATACTAAATTATGTTGTAAAGTGCAATAGAGACACACAGTACTATGGGGCCTGGGCGTGGAGGTAACTTGGCTCCCAAGCACATTATAGACAATAACCCATAAATACCAGTCCCTTCCCATCCTCTGGAACACTAGGCATTGCTCTAGCACATATTTCACTTGATTTTTAGTTTTGGACTCTTCATACTAAATTATGTTGTAAAGTGCAATACATACACACAGTACTATGGGGCCTGGGCGTGGAGGTAACTTGGCTCCCAAGCACATTATAGACCATAACCCATAAATACCAGTCCCTTCCAATCCTCTGGAACACTAGGCATTGCTCTAGCACATATTTCAATTGATTTTTAGTTTTGGACTCTTCATACTAAATTATGTTGTAAAGTGCAATACATATACACAGTACTATGGGGCCTGGGCGTGGAGGTAACTTGGCTCCCAAGCACATTATAGACCATAACCCATAAATACCAGTCCCTTCCAATCCTCTGGAACACTAGGCATTGCTGTAGCACATATTTCACTTGATTTTTAGTTTTTGACTCTTCATACTAAATTATGTTGTAAAGTGCAATACATACACACAGTACTATGGGGCCTGGGCGTGGAGGTAACTTGGCTCCCAAGCACATTATAGACCATAACCCATAAATACCAGTCCCTTCCAATCCTCTGGAACACTAGGCATTGCTCTAGCACATATTTCAATTGATTTTTAGTTTTGGACTCTTCATACTAAATTATGTTGTAAAGTGCAATACATATACACAGTACTATGGGGCCTGGGCGTGGAGGTAACTTGGCTCCCAAGCACATTATAGACCATAACCCATAAATACCAGTCCCTTCCAATCCTCTGGAACACTAGGCATTGCTCTAGCACATATTTCACTTGATTTTTAGTTTTGGACTCTTCATACTAAATTATGTTGTAAAGTGCAATACAGACACACAGTACTATGGGGCCTGGGCGTGGAGGTAACTTGGCTCCCAAGCACATTATAGACAATAACCCATAAATACCAGTCCCTTACCATCCTCTGGAACACTAGGCATTGCTGTAGCACATATTTCACTTGATTTTTAGTTTTTGACTCTTCATACTAAATTATGTTGTAAAGTGCAATACATACACACAGTACTATGGGGCCTGGGCGTGGAGGTACATGTAACTTGGCTCCCAAGCACATTATAGACCATAACCCATAAATACCAGTCCCTTCCAATCCTCTGGAACACTAGGCATTGCTCTAGCACATATTTCACTTGATTTTTAGTTTTGGACTCTTCATACTAAATTATGTTGTAAAGTGCAATACAGACACACAGTACTATGGGGCCTGGGCGTGGAGGTAACTTGGCTCCCTAGCACATTATAGACAATAACCCATAAATACCAGTCCCTTCCCATCCTCTGGAACACTAGGCATTGCTCTAGCACATATTTCACTTGATTTTTAGTTTTGGACTCTTCATACTAAATTATGTTGTAAAGTGCAATACATACACACAGTACTATGGGGCCTGGGCGTGGAGGTAACTTGGCTCCCAAGCACATTATAGACCATAACCCATAAATACCAGTCCCTTCCAATCCTCTGGAACACTAGGCATTGCTCTAGCACATATTTCAATTGATTTTTAGTTTTGGACTCTTCATACTAAATTATGTTGTAAAGTGCAATACATATACACAGTACTATGGGGCCTGGGCGTGGAGGTAACTTGGCTCCCAAGCACATTATAGACCATAACCCATAAATACCAGTCCCTTCCAATCCTCTGGAACACTAGGCATTGCTCTAGCACATATTTCACTTGATTTTTAGTTTTGGACTCTTCATACTAAATTATGTTGTAAAGTGCAATACAGACACACAGTACTATGGGGCCTGGGCGTGGAGGTAACTTGGCTCCCAAGCACATTATAGACCATAACCCATAAATACCAGTCCCTTCCAATCCTCTGGAACACTAGGCATTGCTCTAGCACATATTTCACTTGATTTTTAGTTTTGGACTCTTCATACTAAATTATGTTGTAAAGTGCAATACATATACACAGTACTATGGGGCCTGGGCGTGGAGGTAACTTGGCTCCCAAGCACATTATAGACCATAACCCATAAATACCAGTCCCTTCCAATCCTCTGGAACACTAGGCATTGCTCTAGCACATATTTCACTTGATTTTTAGTTTTGGACTCTTCATACTAAATTATGTTGTAAAGTTTGATGGCCTGGGCGTGGAGGTAACTTGGCTCCCAAGCACATTATAGACCATAACCCATAAATACCAGTCCCTTCCCATCCTCTGGAACACTAGGCATTGCTGTAGCACATATTTCACTTGATTTTTAGATTTTGACTCTTCATACTAAATTATGTTGTAAAGTGCAATACATACACACAGTACTATGGGGCCTGGGCGTGGAGGTAACTTGGCTCCCAAGCACATTATAGACCATAACCCATAAATACCAGTCCCTTCCAATCCTCTGGAACACTAGGCATTGCTCTAGCACATATTTCAATTGATTTTTAGTTTTGGACTCTTCATACTAAATTATGTTGTAAAGTGCAATACATATACACAGTACTATGGGGCCTGGGCGTGGAGGTAACTTGGCTCCCAAGCACATTATAGACCATAACCCATAAATACCAGTCCCTTCCAATCCTCTGGAACACTAGGCATTGCTCTAGCACATATTTCACTTGATTTTTAGTTTTGGACTCTTCATACTAAATTATGTTGTAAAGTTTGATGGCCTGGGCGTGGAGGTAACTTGGCTCCCAAGCACATTATAGACCATAACCCATAAATACCAGTCCCTTCCCATCCTCTGGAACACTAGGCATTGCTGTAGCACATATTTCACTTGATTTTTAGTTTTTGACTCTTCATACTAAATTATGTTGTAAAGTGCAATACATACACACAGTACTATGGGGCCTGGGCGTGGAGGTAACTTGGCTCCCAAGCACATTATAGACCATAACCCATAAATACCAGTCCCTTCCAATCCTCTGGAACACTAGGCATTGCTCTAGCACATATTTCAATTGATTTTTAGTTTTGGACTCTTCATACTAAATTATGTTGTAAAGTGCAATACATATACACAGTACTATGGGGCCTGGGCGTGGAGGTAACTTGGCTCCCAAGCACATTATAGACCATAACCCATAAATACCAGTCCCTTCCAATCCTCTGGAACACTAGGCATTGCTCTAGCACATATTTCACTTGATTTTTAGTTTTGGACTCTTCATACTAAATTATGTTGTAAAGTGCAATACAGACACACAGTACTATGGGGCCTGGGCGTGGAGGTAACTTGGCTCCCAAGCACATTATAGACCATAACCCATAAATACCAGTCCCTTCCAATCCTCTGGAACACTAGGCATTGCTCTAGCACATATTTCACTTGATTTTTAGTTTTGGACTCTTCATACTAAATTATGTTGTAAAGTGCAATACATACACACAGTACTATGGGGCCTGGGCGTGGAGGTAACTTGGCTCCCAAGCACATTATAGACCATAACCCATAAATACCAGTCCCTTCCAATCCTCTGGAACACTAGGCATTGCTCTAGCACATATTTCAATTGATTTTTAGTTTTGGACTCTTCATACTAAATTATGTTGTAAAGTGCAATACATATACACAGTACTATGGGGCCTGGGCGTGGAGGTAACTTGGCTCCCAAGCACATTATAGACCATAACCCATAAATACCAGTCCCTTCCAATCCTCTGGAACACTAGGCATTGCTGTAGCACATATTTCACTTGATTTTTAGTTTTTGACTCTTCATACTAAATTATGTTGTAAAGTGCAATACATACACACAGTACTATGGGGCCTGGGCGTGGAGGTAACTTGGCTCCCAAGCACATTATAGACCATAACCCATAAATACCAGTCCCTTCCAATCCTCTGGAACACTAGGCATTGCTCTAGCACATATTTCAATTGATTTTTAGTTTTGGACTCTTCATACTAAATTATGTTGTAAAGTGCAATACATATACACAGTACTATGGGGCCTGGGCGTGGAGGTAACTTGGCTCCCAAGCACATTATAGACCATAACCCATAAATACCAGTCCCTTCCAATCCTCTGGAACACTAGGCATTGCTCTAGCACATATTTCACTTGATTTTTAGTTTTGGACTCTTCATACTAAATTATGTTGTAAAGTGCAATACAGACACACAGTACTATGGGGCCTGGGCGTGGAGGTAACTTGGCTCCCAAGCACATTATAGACAATAACCCATAAATACCAGTCCCTTACCATCCTCTGGAACACTAGGCATTGCTGTAGCACATATTTCACTTGATTTTTAGTTTTTGACTCTTCATACTAAATTATGTTGTAAAGTGCAATACATACACACAGTACTATGGGGCCTGGGCGTGGAGGTACATGTAACTTGGCTCCCAAGCACATTATAGACCATAACCCATAAATACCAGTCCCTTCCAATCCTCTGGAACACTAGGCATTGCTCTAGCACATATTTCACTTGATTTTTAGTTTTGGACTCTTCATACTAAATTATGTTGTAAAGTGCAATACAGACACACAGTACTATGGGGCCTGGGCGTGGAGGTAACTTGGCTCCCTAGCACATTATAGACAATAACCCATAAATACCAGTCCCTTCCCATCCTCTGGAACACTAGGCATTGCTCTAGCACATATTTCACTTGATTTTTAGTTTTGGACTCTTCATACTAAATTATGTTGTAAAGTGCAATACATACACACAGTACTATGGGGCCTGGGCGTGGAGGTAACTTGGCTCCCAAGCACATTATAGACCATAACCCATAAATACCAGTCCCTTCCAATCCTCTGGAACACTAGGCATTGCTCTAGCACATATTTCAATTGATTTTTAGTTTTGGACTCTTCATACTAAATTATGTTGTAAAGTGCAATACATATACACAGTACTATGGGGCCTGGGCGTGGAGGTAACTTGGCTCCCAAGCACATTATAGACCATAACCCATAAATACCAGTCCCTTCCAATCCTCTGGAACACTAGGCATTGCTCTAGCACATATTTCACTTGATTTTTAGTTTTGGACTCTTCATACTAAATTATGTTGTAAAGTGCAATACAGACACACAGTACTATGGGGCCTGGGCGTGGAGGTAACTTGGCTCCCAAGCACATTATAGACCATAACCCATAAATACCAGTCCCTTCCAATCCTCTGGAACACTAGGCATTGCTCTAGCACATATTTCACTTGATTTTTAGTTTTGGACTCTTCATACTAAATTATGTTGTAAAGTGCAATACATATACACAGTACTATGGGGCCTGGGCGTGGAGGTAACTTGGCTCCCAAGCACATTATAGACCATAACCCATAAATACCAGTCCCTTCCAATCCTCTGGAACACTAGGCATTGCTCTAGCACATATTTCACTTGATTTTTAGTTTTGGACTCTTCATACTAAATTATGTTGTAAAGTTTGATGGCCTGGGCGTGGAGGTAACTTGGCTCCCAAGCACATTATAGACCATAACCCATAAATACCAGTCCCTTCCCATCCTCTGGAACACTAGGCATTGCTGTAGCACATATTTCACTTGATTTTTAGTTTTTGACTCTTCATACTAAATTATGTTGTAAAGTGCAATACATACACACAGTACTATGGGGCCTGGGCGTGGAGGTAACTTGGCTCCCAAGCACATTATAGACCATAACCCATAAATACCAGTCCCTTCCAATCCTCTGGAACACTAGGCATTGCTCTAGCACATATTTCAATTGATTTTTAGTTTTGGACTCTTCATACTAAATTATGTTGTAAAGTGCAATACATATACACAGTACTATGGGGCCTGGGCGTGGAGGTAACTTGGCTCCCAAGCACATTATAGACCATAACCCATAAATACCAGTCCCTTCCAATCCTCTGGAACACTAGGCATTGCTCTAGCACATATTTCACTTGATTTTTAGTTTTGGACTCTTCATACTAAATTATGTTGTAAAGTGCAATACAGACACACAGTACTATGGGGCCTGGGCGTGGAGGTAACTTGGCTCCCAAGCACATTATAGACCATAACCCATAAATACCAGTCCCTTCCAATCCTCTGGAACACTAGGCATTGCTCTAGCACATATTTCAATTGATTTTTAGTTTTGGACTCTTCATACTAAATTATGTTGTAAAGTGCAATACATATACACAGTACTATGGGGCCTGGGCGTGGAGGTAACTTGGCTCCCAAGCACATTATAGACCATAACCCATAAATACCAGTCCCTTCCAATCCTCTGGAACACTAGGCATTGCTCTAGCACATATTTCACTTGATTTTTAGTTTTGGACTCTTCATACTAAATTATGTTGTAAAGTGCAATACAGACACACAGTACTATGGGGCCTGGGCGTGGAGGTAACTTGGCTCCCAAGCACATTATAGACAATAACCCATAAATACCAGTCCCTTACCATCCTCTGGAACACTAGGGATTGCTGTAGCACATATTTCACTTGATTTTTAGTTTTTGACTCTTCATACTAAATTATGTTGTAAAGTGCAATACATACACACAGTACTATGGGGCCTGGGCGTGGAGGTACATGTAACTTGGCTCCCAAGCACATTATAGACCATAACCCATAAATACCAGTCCCTTCCAATCCTCTGGAACACTAGGCATTGCTCTAGCACATATTTCACTTGATTTTTAGTTTTGGACTCTTCATACTAAATTATGTTGTAAAGTGCAATACAGACACACAGTACTATGGGGCCTGGGCGTGGAGGTAACTTGGCTCCCTAGCACATTATAGACAATAACCCATAAATACCAGTCCCTTCCCATCCTCTGGAACACTAGGCATTGCTCTAGCACATATTTCACTTGATTTTTAGTTTTGGACTCTTCATACTAAATTATGTTGTAAAGTGCAATACATACACACAGTACTATGGGGCCTGGGCGTGGAGGTAACTTGGCTCCCAAGCACATTATAGACCATAACCCATAAATACCAGTCCCTTCCAATCCTCTGGAACACTAGGCATTGCTCTAGCACATATTTCAATTGATTTTTAGTTTTGGACTCTTCATACTAAATTATGTTGTAAAGTGCAATACATATACACAGTACTATGGGGCCTGGGCGTGGAGGTAACTTGGCTCCCAAGCACATTATAGACCATAACCCATAAATACCAGTCCCTTCCAATCCTCTGGAACACTAGGCATTGCTCTAGCACATATTTCACTTGATTTTTAGTTTTGGACTCTTCATACTAAATTATGTTGTAAAGTGCAATACAGACACACAGTACTATGGGGCCTGGGCGTGGAGGTAACTTGGCTCCCAAGCACATTATAGACCATAACCCATAAATACCAGTCCCTTCCAATCCTCTGGAACACTAGGCATTGCTCTAGCACATATTTCACTTGATTTTTAGTTTTGGACTCTTCATACTAAATTATGTTGTAAAGTGCAATACATATACACAGTACTATGGGGCCTGGGCGTGGAGGTAACTTGGCTCCCAAGCACATTATAGACCATAACCCATAAATACCAGTCCCTTCCAATCCTCTGGAACACTAGGCATTGCTCTAGCACATATTTCACTTGATTTTTAGTTTTGGACTCTTCATACTAAATTATGTTGTAAAGTTTGATGGCCTGGGCGTGGAGGTAACTTGGCTCCCAAGCACATTATAGACCATAACCCATAAATACCAGTCCCTTCCCATCCTCTGGAACACTAGGCATTGCTGTAGCACATATTTCACTTGATTTTTAGTTTTTGACTCTTCATACTAAATTATGTTGTAAAGTGCAATACATACACACAGTACTATGGGGCCTGGGCGTGGAGGTAACTTGGCTCCCAAGCACATTATAGACCATAACCCATAAATACCAGTCCCTTCCAATCCTCTGGAACACTAGGCATTGCTCTAGCACATATTTCAATTGATTTTTAGTTTTGGACTCTTCATACTAAATTATGTTGTAAAGTGCAATACATATACACAGTACTATGGGGCCTGGGCGTGGAGGTAACTTGGCTCCCAAGCACATTATAGACCATAACCCATAAATACCAGTCCCTTCCAATCCTCTGGAACACTAGGCATTGCTCTAGCACATATTTCACTTGATTTTTAGTTTTGGACTCTTCATACTAAATTATGTTGTAAAGTGCAATACAGACACACAGTACTATGGGGCCTGGGCGTGGAGGTAACTTGGCTCCCAAGCACATTATAGACAATAACCCATAAATACCAGTCCCTTCCCATCCTCTGGAACACTAGGCATTGCTGTAGCACATATTTCACTTGATTTTTAGTTTTTGACTCTTCATACTAAATTATGTTGTAAAGTGCAATACATACACACAGTACTATGGGGCCTGGGCGTGGAGGTACATGTAACTTGGCTCCCAAGCACATTATAGACCATAACCCATAAATACCAGTCCCTTCCAATCCTCTGGAACACTAGGCATTGCTCTAGCACATATTTCACTTGATTTTTAGTTTTGGACTCTTCATACTAAATTATGTTGTAAAGTGCAATACATATACACAGTACTATGGGGCCTGGGCGTGGAGGTAACTTGGCTCCCAAGCACATTATAGACCATAACCCATAAATACCAGTCCCTTCAAATCCTCTGGAACACTAGGCATTGCTGTAGCACATATTTCACTTGATTTTTAGTTTTGGACTCTTCATACTAAATTATGTTGTAAAGTGCAATACATATACACAGTACTATGGGGCCTGGGCGTGGAGGTAACTTGGCTCCCAAGCACATTATAGACCATAACCCATAAATACCAGTCCCTTCCAATCCTCTGGAACACTAGGCATTGCTCTAGCACATATTTCAATTGATTTTTAGTTTTGGACTCTTCATACTAAATTATGTTGTAAAGTGCAATACATATACACAGTACTATGGGGCCTGGGCGTGGAGGTAACTTGGCTCCCAAGCACATTATAGACCATAACCCATAAATACCAGTCCCTTCCAATCCTCTGGAACACTAGGCATTGCTCTAGCACATATTTCACTTGATTTTTAGTTTTGGACTCTTCATACTAAATTATGTTGTAAAGTTTGATGGCCTGGGCGTGGAGGTAACTTGGCTCCCAAGCACATTATAGACCATAACCCATAAATACCAGTCCCTTCCCATCCTCTGGAACACTAGGCATTGCTGTAGCACATATTTCACTTGATTTTTAGTTTTTGACTCTTCATACTAAATTATGTTGTAAAGTGCAATACATACACACAGTACTATGGGGCCTGGGCGTGGAGGTAACTTGGCTCCCAAGCACATTATAGACCATAACCCATAAATACCAGTCCCTTCCAATCCTCTGGAACACTAGGCATTGCTCTAGCACATATTTCAATTGATTTTTAGTTTTGGACTCTTCATACTAAATTATGTTGTAAAGTGCAATACATATACACAGTACTATGGGGCCTGGGCGTGGAGGTAACTTGGCTCCCAAGCACATTATAGACCATAACCCATAAATACCAGTCCCTTCCAATCCTCTGGAACACTAGGCATTGCTCTAGCACATATTTCACTTGATTTTTAGTTTTGGACTCTTCATACTAAATTATGTTGTAAAGTGCAATACAGACACACAGTACTATGGGGCCTGGGCGTGGAGGTAACTTGGCTCCCAAGCACATTATAGACCATAACCCATAAATACCAGTCCCTTCCAATCCTCTGGAACACTAGGCATTGCTCTAGCACATATTTCAATTGATTTTTAGTTTTGGACTCTTCATACTAAATTATGTTGTAAAGTGCAATACATATACACAGTACTATGGGGCCTGGGCGTGGAGGTAACTTGGCTCCCAAGCACATTATAGACCATAACCCATAAATACCAGTCCCTTCCAATCCTCTGGAACACTAGGCATTGCTCTAGCACATATTTCACTTGATTTTTAGTTTTGGACTCTTCATACTAAATTATGTTGTAAAGTGCAATACAGACACACAGTACTATGGGGCCTGGGCGTGGAGGTAACTTGGCTCCCAAGCACATTATAGACAATAACCCATAAATACCAGTCCCTTCCCATCCTCTGGAACACTAGGCATTGCTGTAGCACATATTTCACTTGATTTTTAGTTTTTGACTCTTCATACTAAATTATGTTGTAAAGTGCAATACATACACACAGTACTATGGGGCCTGGGCGTGGAGGTACATGTAACTTGGCTCCCAAGCACATTATAGACCATAACCCATAAATACCAGTCCCTTCCAATCCTCTGGAACACTAGGCATTGCTCTAGCACATATTTCACTTGATTTTTAGTTTTGGACTCTTCATACTAAATTATGTTGTAAAGTGCAATACATATACACAGTACTATGGGGCCTGGGCGTGGAGGTAACTTGGCTCCCAAGCACATTATAGACCATAACCCATAAATACCAGTCCCTTCCAATCCTCTGGAACACTAGGCATTGCTGTAGCACATATTTCACTTGATTTTTAGTTTTGGACTCTTCATACTAAATTATGTTGTAAAGTGCAATACATATACACAGTACTATGGGGCCTGGGCGTGGAGGTAACTTGGCTCCCAAGCACATTATAGACCATAACCCATAAATACCAGTCCCTTCCAATCCTCTGGAACACTAGGCATTGCTCTAGCACATATTTCACTTGATTTTTAGTTTTGGACTCTTCATACTAAATTATGTTGTAAAGTGCAATACAGACACACAGTACTATGGGGCCTGGGCGTGGAGGTAACTTGGCTCCCAAGCACATTATAGACAATAACCCATAAATACCAGTCCCTTCCCATCCTCTGGAACACTAGGCATTGCTCTAGCACATATTTCACTTGATTTATAGTTTTGGACTCTTCATACTAAATTATGTTGTAAAGTGCAATACATACACACAGTACTATGGGGCCTGGGCGTGGAGGTAACTTGGCTCCCAAGCACATTATAGACCATAACCCATAAATACCAGTCCCTTCCAATCCTCTGGAACACTAGGCATTGCTCTAGCACATATTTCAATTGATTTTTAGTTTTGGACTCTTCATACTAAATTATGTTGTAAAGTGCAATACATATACACAGTACTATGGGGCCTGGGCGTGGAGGTAACTTGGCTCCCAAGCACATTATAGACCATAACCCATAAATACCAGTCCCTTCCAATCCTCTGGAACACTAGGCATTGCTCTAGCACATATTTCACTTGATTTTTAGTTTTGGACTCTTCATACTAAATTATGTTGTAAAGTGCAATACAGACACACAGTACTATGGGGCCTGGGCGTGGAGGTAACTTGGCTCCCAAGCACATTATAGACAATAACCCATAAATACCAGTCCCTTCCCATCCTCTGGAACACTAGGCATTGCTGTAGCACATATTTCACTTGATTTTTAGTTTTTGACTCTTCATACTAAATTATGTTGTAAAGTGCAATACATACACACAGTACTATGGGGCCTGGGCGTGGAGGTACATGTAACTTGGCTCCCAAGCACATTATAGACCATAACCCATAAATACCAGTCCCTTCCAATCCTCTGGAACACTAGGCATTGCTCTAGCACATATTTCACTTGATTTTTAGTTTTGGACTCTTCATACTAAATTATGTTGTAAAGTGCAATACATATACACAGTACTATGGGGCCTGGGCGTGGAGGTAACTTGGCTCCCAAGCACATTATAGACCATAACCCATAAATACCAGTCCCTTCCAATCCTCTGGAACACTAGGCATTGCTGTAGCACATATTTCACTTGATTTTTAGTTTTGGACTCTTCATACTAAATTATGTTGTAAAGTGCAATACATATACACAGTACTATGGGGCCTGGGCGTGGAGGTAACTTGGCTCCCAAGCACATTATAGACCATAACCCATAAATACCAGTCCCTTCCAATCCTCTGGAACACTAGGCATTGCTCTAGCACATATTTCACTTGATTTTTAGTTTTGGACTCTTCATACCAAATTATGTTGTAAAGTGCAATACAGACACACAGTACTATGGGGCCTGGGCGTGGAGGTAACTTGGCTCCCAAGCACATTATAGACAATAACCCATAAATACCAGTCCCTTCCCATCCTCTGGAACACTAGGCATTGCTGTAGCACATATTTCACTTGATTTTTAGTTTTGGACTCTTCATACTAAATTATGTTGTAAAGTGCAATACATACACACAGTACTATGGGGCCTGGGCGTGGAGGTAACTTGGCTCCCAAGCACATTATAGACCATAACCCATAAATACCAGTCCCTTCCAATCCTCTGGAACACTAGGCATTGCTCTAGCACATATTTCAATTGATTTTTAGTTTTGGACTCTTCATACTAAATTATGTTGTAAAGTGCAATACATATACACAGTACTATGGGGCCTGGGCGTGGAGGTAACTTGGCTCCCAAGCACATTATAGACCATAACCCATAAATACCAGTCCCTTCCAATCCTCTGGAACACTAGGCATTGCTCTAGCACATATTTCACTTGATTTTTAGTTTTGGACTCTTCATACTAAATTATGTTGTAAAGTGCAATACAGACACACAGTACTATGGGGCCTGGGCGTGGAGGTAACTTGGCTCCCAAGCACATTATAGACAATAACCCATAAATACCAGTCCCTTCCCATCCTCTGGAACACTAGGCATTGCTGTAGCACATATTTCACTTGATTTTTAGTTTTTGACTCTTCATACTAAATTATGTTGTAAAGTGCAATACATACACACAGTACTATGGGGCCTGGGCGTGGAGGTACATGTAACTTGGCTCCCAAGCACATTATAGACCATAACCCATAAATACCAGTCCCTTCCAATCCTCTGGAACACTAGGCATTGCTCTAGCACATATTTCACTTGATTTTTAGTTTTGGACTCTTCATACTAAATTATGTTGTAAAGTGCAATACAGACACACAGTACTATGGGGCCTGGGCGTGGAGGTAACTTGGCTCCCAAGCACATTATAGACAATAACCCATAAATACCAGTCCCTTCCCATCCTCTGGAACACTAGGCATTGCTGTAGCACATATTTCACTTGATTTTTAGTTTTGGACTCTTCATACTAAATTATGTTGTAAATTGCAATACATACACACAGTAATATGGGGCCTGGGCGTGGAGGTAACTTGGCTCCCAAGCACATTATAGACCATAACCCATAAACACCAGTCCCTTCCAATCCTCTGGAACACTAGGCATTGCTCTAGCACAAATTTCAATTGATTTTTAGTTTTGGACTCTTCATACTAAATTATGTTGTAAAGTGCAATACATATACACAGTACTATGGGGCCTGGGCGTGGAGGTAACTTGGCTCCCAAGCACATTATAGACCATAACCCATAAATACCAGTCCCTTCCAATCCTCTGGAACACTAGGCATTGCTCTAGCACATATTTCACTTGATTTTTACTTTTGGACTCTTCATACTAAATTATGTTGTAAAGTGCAATACAGACACACAGTACTATGGGGCCTGGGCGTGGAGGTAACTTGGCTCCCAAGCACATTATAGACAATAACCCATAAATACCAGTCCCTTCCCATCCTCTGGAACACTAGGCATTGCTGTAGCACATATTTCACTTGATTTTTAGTTTTTGACTCTTCATACTAAATTATGTTGTAAAGTGCAATACATACACACAGTACTATGGGGCCTGGGCGTGGAGGTACATGTAACTTGGCTCCCAAGCACATTATAGACCATAACCCATAAATACCAGTCCCTTCCAATCCTCTGGAACACTAGGCATTGCTCTAGCACATATTTCACTTGATTTTTAGTTTTGGACTCTTCATACTAAATTATGTTGTAAAGTGCAATACATATACACAGTACTATGGGGCCTGGGCGTGGAGGTAACTTGGCTCCCAAGCACATTATAGACCATAACCCATAAATACCAGTCCCTTCCCATCCTCTGGAACACTAGGCATTGCTGTAGCACATATTTCACTTGATTTTTAGTTTTGGACTCTTCATACTAAATTATGTTGTAAAGTGCAATACATACACACAGTACTATGGGGCCTGCGCGTGGAGGTAACTTGGCTCCCAAGCACATTATAGACAATAACCCATAAATACCAGTCCCTTCCCATCCTCTGGAACACTAGGCATTGCTCTAGCACATATTTCACTTGATTTTTAGTTTTGGACTCTTCATACTAAATTATGTTGTAAAGTGCAATACATACACACAGTACTATGGGGCCTGGGCGTGGAGGTAACTTGGCTCCCAAGCACATTATAGACCATAACCCATAAATACCAGTCCCTTCTAATCCTCTGGAACACTAGGCATTGCTGTAGCACATATTTCACTTGATTTTTAGTTTTGGACTCTTCATACTAAATTATGTTGTAAAGTGCAATACATATACACAGTACTATGGGGCCTGGGCGTGGAGGTAACTTGGCTCCCAAGCACATTATAGACCATAACCCATAAATACCAGTCCCTTCCAATCCTCTGGAACACTAGGCATTGCTCTAGCACATATTTCACTTGATTTTTAGTTTTGGACTCTTCATACTAAATTATGTTGTAAAGTGCAATACAGACACACAGTACTATGGGGCCTGGGCGTGGAGGTAACTTGGCTCCCAAGCACATTATAGACAATAACCCATAAATACCAGTCCCTTCCCATCCTCTGGAACACTAGGCATTGCTCTAGCACATATTTCACTTGATTTATAGTTTTGGACTCTTCATACTAAATTATGTTGTAAAGTGCAATACATACACACAGTACTATGGGGCCTGGGCGTGGAGGTAACTTGGCTCCCAAGCACATTATAGACCATAACCCATAAATACCAGTCCCTTCCAATCCTCTGGAACACTAGGCATTGCTCTAGCACATATTTCAATTGATTTTTAGTTTTGGACTCTTCATACTAAATTATGTTGTAAAGTGCAATACATATACACAGTACTATGGGGCCTGGGCGTGGAGGTAACTTGGCTCCCAAGCACATTATAGACCATAACCCATAAATACCAGTCCCTTCCAATCCTCTGGAACACTAGGCATTGCTCTAGCACATATTTCACTTGATTTTTAGTTTTGGACTCTTCATACTAAATTATGTTGTAAAGTGCAATACAGACACACAGTACTATGGGGCCTGGGCGTGGAGGTAACTTGGCTCCCAAGCACATTATAGACAATAACCCATAAATACCAGTCCCTTCCCATCCTCTGGAACACTAGGCATTGCTGTAGCACATATTTCACTTGATTTTTAGTTTTTGACTCTTCATACTAAATTATGTTGTAAAGTGCAATACATACACACAGTACTATGGGGCCTGGGCGTGGAGGTACATGTAACTTGGCTCCCAAGCACATTATAGACCATAACCCATAAATACCAGTCCCTTCCAATCCTCTGGAACACTAGGCATTGCTCTAGCACATATTTCACTTGATTTTTAGTTTTGGACTCTTCATACTAAATTATGTTGTAAAGTGCAATACATATACACAGTACTATGGGGCCTGGGCGTGGAGGTAACTTGGCTCCCAAGCACATTATAGACCATAACCCATAAATACCAGTCCCTTCCAATCCTCTGGAACACTAGGCATTGCTGTAGCACATATTTCACTTGATTTTTAGTTTTGGACTCTTCATACTAAATTATGTTGTAAAGTGCAATACATATACACAGTACTATGGGGCCTGGGCGTGGAGGTAACTTGGCTCCCAAGCACATTATAGACCATAACCCATAAATACCAGTCCCTTCCAATCCTCTGGAACACTAGGCATTGCTCTAGCACATATTTCACTTGATTTTTAGTTTTGGACTCTTCATACTAAATTATGTTGTAAAGTGCAATACATACACACAGTACTATGGGGCCTGGGCGTGGAGGTAACTTGGCTCCCAAGCACATTATAGACCATAACCCATAAATACCAGTCCCTTCCAATCCTCTGGAACACTAGGCATTGCTCTAGCACATATTTCAATTGATTTTTAGTTTTGGACTCTTCATACTAAATTATGTTGTAAAGTGCAATACATATACACAGTACTATGGGGCCTGGGCGTGGAGGTAACTTGGCTCCCAAGCACATTATAGACCATAACCCATAAATACCAGTCCCTTCCAATCCTCTGGAACACTAGGCATTGCTGTAGCACATATTTCACTTGATTTTTAGTTTTGGACTCTTCATACTAAATTATGTTGTAAAGTGCAATACAGACACACAGTACTATGGGGCCTGGGCGTGGAGGTAACTTGGCTCCCAAGCACATTATAGACAATAACCCATAAATACCAGTCCCTTCCCATCCTCTGGAACACTAGGCATTGCTGTAGCACATATTTCACTTGATTTTTAGTTTTTGACTCTTCATACTAAATTATGTTGTAAAGTGCAATACATACACACAGTACTATGGGGCCTGGGCGTGGAGGTACATGTAACTTGGCTCCCAAGCACATTATAGACCATAACCCATAAATACCAGTCCCTTCCAATCCTCTGGAACACTAGGCATTGCTCTAGCACATATTTCACTTGATTTTTAGTTTTGGACTCTTCATACTAAATTATGTTGTAAAGTGCAATACATATACACAGTACTATGGGGCCTGGGCGTGGAGGTAACTTGGCTCCCAAGCACATTATAGACCATAACCCATAAATACCAGTCCCTTCCAATCCTCTGGAACACTAGGCATTGCTCTAGCACATATTTCACTTGATTTTTAGTTTTGGACTCTTCATACTAAATTATGTTGTAAAGTGCAATACATATACACAGTACTATGGGGCCTGGGCGTGGAGGTAACTTGGCTCCCAAGCACATTATAGACCATAACCCATAAATACCAGTCCCTTCCCATCCTCTGGAACACTAGGCATTGCTGTAGCACATATTTCACTTGATTTTTAGTTTTGGACTCTTCATACTAAATTATGTTGTAAAGTGCAATACATACACACAGTACTATGGGGCCTGCGCGTGGAGGTAACTTGGCTCCCAAGCACATTATAGACCATAACCCATAAATACCAGTCCCTTCCAATCCTCTGGAACACTAGGCATTGCTCTAGCACATATTTCACTTGATTTTTAGTTTTGGACTCTTCATACTAAATTATGTTGTAAAGTGCAATACATATACACAGTACTATGGGGCCTGGGCGTGGAGGTAACTTGGCTCCCAAGCACATTATAGACCATAACCCATAAATACCAGTCCCTTCCAATCCTCTGGAACACTAGGCATTGCTCTAGCACATATTTCACTTGATTTTTAGTTTTGGACTCTTCATACTAAATTATGTTGTAAAGTGCAATATTTACATACACACAGTACTATGGGGCCTGGGTGTGGAGGTAACTTGGCTCCCAAGCACATTATAGACCATAACCCATAAATACCAGTCCCTTCCCATCCTCTGGAACACTAGGCATTGCTGTAGCACATATTTCACTTGATTTTTAGTTTTGGACTCTTCATACTAAATTATGTTGTAAAGTGCAATACATATACACAGTACTATGGGGCCTGGGCGTGGAGGTAACTTGGCTCCCAAGCACATTATAGACCATAACCCATAAATACCAGTCCCTTCCAATCCTCTGGAACACTAGGCATTGCTCTAGCACATATTTCACTTGATTTTTAGTTTTGGACTCTTCATACTAAATTATGTTGTAAAGTGCAATACAGACACAAGTACTATGGGGCCTGGGCGTGGAGGTAACTTGGCTCCCAAGCACATTATAGACAATAACCCATAAATACCAGTCCCTTCCCATCCTCTGGAACACTAGGCATTGCTGTAGCACATATTTCACTTGATTTTTAGTTTTGGACTCTTCATACTAAATTATGTTGTAAAGTGCAATACATACACACAGTACTATGGGGCCTGGGCGTGGATGTACATGTAACTTGGCTCCCAAGCACATTATAGACCATAACCCATAAATACCAGTCCCTTCCAATCCTCTGGAACACTAGGCATTGCTCTAGCACATATTTCACTTGATTTTTAGTTTTGGACTCTTCATACTAAATTATGTTGTAAAGTGCAATACATATACACAGTACTATGGGGCCTGGGCGTGGAGGTAACTTGGCTCCCAAGCACATTATAGACCATAACCCATAAATACCAGTCCCTTCCAATCCTCTGGAACACTAGGCATTGCTCTAGCACATATTTCACTTGATTTTTAGTTTTGGACTCTTCATACTAAATTATGTTGTAAAGTGCAATACATATACACAGTACTATGGGGCCTGGGCGTGGAGGTAACTTGGCTCCCAAGCACATTATAGACCATAACCCATAAAAACCAGTCCCTTCCCATCCTCTGGAACACTAGGCATTGCTGTAGCACATATTTCACTTGATTTTTAGTTTTGGACTCTTCATACTAAATTATGTTGTAAAGTGCAATACATACACACAGTACTATGGGGCCTGCGCGTGGAGGTAACTTGGCTCCCAAGCACATTATAGACCATAACCCATAAATACCAGTCCCTTCCAATCCTCTGGAACACTAGGCATTGCTCTAGCACATATTTCACTTGATTTTTAGTTTTGGACTCTTCATACTAAATTATGTTGTAAAGTGCAATACATATACACAGTACTATGGGGCCTGGGCGTGGAGGTAACTTGGCTCCCAAGCACATTATAGACCATAACCCATAAATACCAGTCCCTTCCAATCCTCTGGAACACTAGGCATTGCTCTAGCA
Organism: Henricia sp. BOLD:AAB3569; assembly: GCA_037783545.1. NCBI lineage: Eukaryota > Metazoa > Echinodermata > Asteroidea > Spinulosida > Echinasteridae > Henricia > Henricia sp. BOLD:AAB3569. The sequence continues at coordinate 58,594 of JBBELK010001837.1, forward strand.
CATATTTCACTTGATTTTTAGTTTTGGACTCTTCATACTAAATTATGTTGTAAAGTGCAATATTTACATACACACAGTACTATGGGGCCTGGGCGTGGAGGTAACTTGGCTCCCAAGCACATTATAGACCATAACCCATAAATACCAGTCCCTTCCAATCCTCTGGAACACTAGGCATTGCTCTAGCACATATTTCACTTGATTTTTAGTTTTGGACTCTTCATACTAAATTATGTTGTAAAGTGCAATACAGACACACAGTACTATGGGGCCTGGGCGTGGAGGTAACTTGGCTCCCAAGCACATTATAGACAATAACCCATAAATACCAGTCCCTTCCCATCCTCTGGAACACTAGGCATTGCTGTAGCACATATTTCACTTGATTTTTAGTTTTTGACTCTTCATACTAAATTATGTTGTAAAGTGCAATACATACACACAGTACTATGGGGCCTGGGCGTGGAGGTACATGTAACTTGGCTCCCAAGCACATTATAGACCATAACCCATAAATACCAGTCCCTTCCAATCCTCTGGAACACTAGGCATTGCTCTAGCACATATTTCACTTGATTTTTAGTTTTGGACTCTTCATACTAAATTATGTTGTAAAGTGCAATACATATACACAGTACTATGGGGCCTGGGCGTGGAGGTAACTTGGCTCCCAAGCACATTATAGACCATAACCCATAAATACCAGTCCCTTCCAATCCTCTGGAACACTAGGCATTGCTCTAGCACATATTTCACTTGATTTTTAGTTTTGGACTCTTCATACTAAATTATGTTGTAAAGTGCAATACATATACACAGTACTATGGGGCCTGGGCGTGGAGGTAACTTGGCTCCCAAGCACATTATAGACCATAACCCATAAATACCAGTCCCTTCCCATCCTCTGGAACACTAGGCATTGCTGTAGCACATATTTCACTTGATTTTTAGTTTTGGACTCTTCATACTAAATTATGTTGTAAAGTGCAATACATACACACAGTACTATGGGGCCTGCGCGTGGAGGTAACTTGGCTCCCAAGCACATTATAGACCATAACCCATAAATACCAGTCCCTTCCAATCCTCTGGAACACTAGGCATTGCTCTAGCACATATTTCACTTGATTTTTAGTTTTGGACTCTTCATACTAAATTATGTTGTAAAGTGCAATACATATACACAGTACTATGGGGCCTGGGCGTGGAGGTAACTTGGCTCCCAAGCACATTATAGACCATAACCCATAAATACCAGTCCCTTCCAATCCTCTGGAACACTAGGCATTGCTCTAGCACATATTTCACTTGATTTTTAGTTTTGGACTCTTCATACTAAATTATGTTGTAAAGTGCAATATTTACATACACACAGTACTATGGGGCCTGGGTGTGGAGGTAACTTGGCTCCCAAGCACATTATAGACCATAACCCATAAATACCAGTCCCTTCCCATCCTCTGGAACACTAGGCATTGCTGTAGCACATATTTCACTTGATTTTTAGTTTTGGACTCTTCATACTAAATTATGTTGTAAAGTGCAATACATATACACAGTACTATGGGGCCTGGGCGTGGAGGTAACTTGGCTCCCAAGCACATTATAGACCATAACCCATAAATACCAGTCCCTTCCAATCCTCTGGAACACTAGGCATTGCTCTAGCACATATTTCACTTGATTTTTAGTTTTGGACTCTTCATACTAAATTATGTTGTAAAGTGCAATACAGACACACAGTACTATGGGGCCTGGGCGTGGAGGTAACTTGGCTCCCAAGCACATTATAGACAATAACCCATAAATACCAGTCCCTTCCCATCCTCTGGAACACTAGGCATTGCTGTAGCACATATTTCACTTGATTTTTAGTTTTGGACTCTTCATACTAAATTATGTTGTAAAGTGCAATACATACACACAGTACTATGGGGCCTGGGCGTGGATGTACATGTAACTTGGCTCCCAAGCACATTATAGACCATAACCCATAAATACCAGTCCCTTCCAATCCTCTGGAACACTAGGCATTGCTCTAGCACATATTTCACTTGATTTTTAGTTTTGGACTCTTCATACTAAATTATGTTGTAAAGTGCAATACATATACACAGTACTATGGGGCCTGGGCGTGGAGGTAACTTGGCTCCCAAGCACATTATAGACCATAACCCATAAATACCAGTCCCTTCCAATCCTCTGGAACACTAGGCATTGCTCTAGCACATATTTCACTTGATTTTTAGTTTTGGACTCTTCATACTAAATTATGTTGTAAAGTGCAATACATATACACAGTACTATGGGGCCTGGGCGTGGAGGTAACTTGGCTCCCAAGCACATTATAGACCATAACCCATAAAAACCAGTCCCTTCCCATCCTCTGGAACACTAGGCATTGCTGTAGCACATATTTCACTTGATTTTTAGTTTTGGACTCTTCATACTAAATTATGTTGTAAAGTGCAATACATACACACAGTACTATGGGGCCTGCGCGTGGAGGTAACTTGGCTCCCAAGCACATTATAGACCATAACCCATAAATACCAGTCCCTTCCAATCCTCTGGAACACTAGGCATTGCTCTAGCACATATTTCACTTGATTTTTAGTTTTGGACTCTTCATACTAAATTATGTTGTAAAGTGCAATACATATACACAGTACTATGGGGCCTGGGCGTGGAGGTAACTTGGCTCCCAAGCACATTATAGACCATAACCCATAAATACCAGTCCCTTCCAATCCTCTGGAACACTAGGCATTGCTCTAGCACATATTTCACTTGATTTTTAGTTTTGGACTCTTCATACTAAATTATGTTGTAAAGTGCAATATTTACATACACACAGTACTATGGGGCCTGGGCGTGGAGGTAACTTGGCTCCCAAGCACATTATAGACCATAACCCATAAATACCAGTCCCTTCCCATCCTCTGGAACACTAGGCATTGCTGTAGCACATATTTCACTTGATTTTTAGTTTTTGACTCTTCATACTAAATTATGTTGTAAAGTGCAATACATACACACAGTACTATGGGGCCTGGGCGTGGAGGTAACTTGGCTCCCAAGCACATTATAGACCATAACCCATAAATACCAGTCCCTTCCAATCCTCTGGAACACTAGGCATTGCTCTAGCACATATTTCAATTGATTTTTAGTTTTGGACTCTTCATACTAAATTATGTTGTAAAGTGCAATACAGACACACAGTACTATGGGGCCTGGGCGTGGAGGTAACTTGGCTCCCAAGCACATTATAGACCATAACCCATAAATACCAGTCCCTTCCAATCCTCTGGAACACTAGGCATTGCTCTAGCACATATTTCACTTGATTTTTAGTTTTGGACTCTTCATACTAAATTATGTTGTAAAGTGCAATACAGACACACAGTACTATGGGGCCTGGGCGTGGAGGTAACTTGGCTCCCAAGCACATTATAGACAATAACCCATAAATACCAGTCCCTTCCCATCCTCTGGAACACTAGGCATTGCTGTAGCACATATTTCACTTGATTTTTAGTTTTTGACTCTTCATACTAAATTATGTTGTAAAGTGCAATACATACACACAGTACTATGGGGCCTGGGCGTGGAGGTACATGTAACTTGGCTCCCAAGCACATTATAGACCATAACCCATAAATACCAGTCCCTTCCAATCCTCTGGAACACTAGGCATTGCTCTAGCACATATTTCACTTGATTTTTAGTTTTGGACTCTTCATACTAAATTATGTTGTAAAGTGCAATACAGACACACAGTACTATGGGGCCTGGGCGTGGAGGTAACTTGGCTCCCAAGCACATTATAGACAATAACCCATAAATACCAGTCCCTTCCCATCCTCTGGAACACTAGGCATTGCTCTAGCACATATTTCACTTGATTTTTAGTTTTGGACTCTTCATACTAAATTATGTTGTAAAGTGCAATACATACACACAGTACTATGGGGCCTGGGCGTGGAGGTAACTTGGCTCCCAAGCACATTATAGACCATAACCCATAAATACCAGTCCCTTCCAATCCTCTGGAACACTAGGCATTGCTCTAGCACATATTTCAATTGATTTTTAGTTTTGGACTCTTCATACTAAATTATGTTGTAAAGTGCAATACATATACACAGTACTATGGGGCCTGGGCGTGGAGGTAACTTGGCTCCCAAGCACATTATAGACCATAACCCATAAATACCAGTCCCTTCCAATCCTCTGGAACACTAGGCATTGCTCTAGCACATATTTCAATTGATTTTTAGTTTTGGACTCTTCATACTAAATTATGTTGTAAAGTGCAATACATACACACAGTACTATGGGGCCTGGGCGTGGAGGTACATGTAACTTGGCTCCCAAGCACATTATAGACCATAACCCATAAATACACAAGTACAAAAAGAAGTCCGCATAGTGTATAGGGTGGGGGGGGGGGGGGGGGGGGCAATAGACATGATAAACAAAATTGCACGGCAAATAGAACCAAAACTGCAAGATTAGTGATGTAGCATTAAATGGATTAAATATTGAATTACGCGTGACCTGCTATCGTCCAATCGGATGACAAGTATTTGGTTAAGACAAGCATTCCTAACTTTTTAGCCGTATATCACAGGTTTTATTATGAATTTATTGTTGTACAGCGCAATTTTTGGATATGGTGCTTTACCAATTTTTTATTATTATGATATACCGGTACATGTAATATAATATGAGGCTTTTCCTGACAACGTGCGATTCTGATAGTGTGCTGCACAGAGCCCAAATTCAACATGCGTCCAAGCTGGGCACACAAAAGTACACCCGTACATGTACGTCATGCATTGAGTGAATGCACTGTTCATGTGCGCAACGCACACATGAGTGCAGTTACACAAAAATAATGTACAACAGTAACAAAAGCGCATGCAGTTGTAAACGTTGGAAATGTTTTCAGCACCAAACAGAAAAAAAAAAAACTTGCAGAAAATCTTACAAAGCAAAGAATGTACCGGTATAAGCTTCATTTTATATAACATTCATAAATACCTCAGACAGTTTACGCTGAGAGCACGTCACCTGGCCAGTCTTAAATGGACGATAATGACCAGTGATGACTGACCCGCGTTTGTGTCAGCGTGTATAAAACACGCACACAGAAACTGCACACCTCCGAAAGCAAAATGTGCACTGACAAGTACCCGGTCGTGTGCGTGCGCATACAGCATTACTGCATTACGCGTAATGCGCGCATCAAATAAAAACAACTCATCGCACAGCAGTTTCAACGAACGCAGATACATGAGTACATGTAACTAATGCAAAACATGGCAAAACGACAAGATTATCGAACAATTTTGGTGAGTTTTACTAGTTTACGCAAAAAAGGTATGGGTTTGGCCAGTCTCAAACAATCTGTTCAAAACCTGCTAGGGTGATAATGATGATGCTGATAATGACCCTCGTCTAGCGGCTCGGGCCATTACCAATTGTCCAGGCCCCTATCCGGTTTTAAATGTATGTTTAAGACTGGCCAAACCCACTTTTCGGGTAATTTGAGAATATGCCACATTTGTCTTGAAAATACCAAACTCTCCTTCTGCTCAATCAGTATTTTTATGACTCGCGTAGTATATTCTCATATCACCTGACTTTAAAAAAATATATAATTCCCATGTGTGTCTGTTTTGTTTTTTGGGTTACATTTTGTACATTTTTCTTGTAATGTTGTATTAAATTTGTGCTACAAATAATGTACATGTACCGTATTAGTCACCACTGAATATAATAAACTGACATTTCTTTGCTTCTAATTACCTTAGTTTCCAGCTTGCTTACCTTTCATGTTTTCCCTCTGCTTTTTTAAGGGCTTGGGACCTTCAATTCCAAAGCACAATTACCAAAAAATTAAGTACATTTAATGGTCATTGTTCCAAGCACCTAAATGACCTTCAGAGCAAACTCTGACCTGTATAAATATACTCAGTTTTGGAATATTGCCTTTGGATTTGGCAGCATTAAAAACTTTGTTTGGTGTAACCACCAATACTGTCCTGATCATGGCCCCCGTCTTCAGTCCTGTTGACCGTGCATTTCCTTGTGCTTAGTTGCCATCCTTGCCTGCCATTCCTCAAAGTTTTCCTCAGCAGTTTTTACACTACCAGCTGCCATACATGTAGTACTTAGTGTGGGTGGCTGGCTCCCGGGGCTGCTTGCACTGGCTGCAGTTCCACACCCTTGTATTGGGAGTATTTCTAGGGATGCCAGTCTCCTCCCGTTTGGTCGCACGTCGATGGTAGTAGACCACTACTGTTTGGAACCTTCGCACTGTTGCGATAGGCCTCTGAGGATGGCTGACATACACATGTAGGTATGGAAACTGCACTTGGCCAATAGCAGCAGAAAAAAATGACAATGACAATGGGTGGGCTGTGGGTGCTGGTGTAGGCAAGATCTGTGAAGCGTGCTGTGTTGCCTGGCCAGCAGTGTTATTGCGATCCAGGTATGGGAAGGGACGGGAAACACCAGGCAAAATCAGACAGATGGGTCTGTCTACTTGAGGAGAGAGCTGCTCTAGAGCAGTCATCAGGGGACCAAGACCCATCTTCCTGGATATCTCATTGTACCTTAATAGGAAGATCAAAGGCCAAAATACAGTGAAACCTTGATGACTCAAACTCATAAGGTTAATTTGAAGCAGGAATCCAACATACATGTAAAAATAAATTACACCGTGTAAAACACTGACAAATTCCGATTGCACTTATTTCCTTGGAGTTTGACTACCGAGATTTACATACATGTAAGAATACAGCATGTCCAAAAAAGTCCCTCTCATGAACCGCTGGATAATTACTATAATTAAGTATTGTTCTCAATTTGGTGTCCAAATACATAAAGCTCACTTAATTTGGAGACTCCAGTCTCGCTTAAAGGGACACACCGGCTTTGTTGGGCTATTTTGGGCTCGAAATAGACCAATACATTATTCTGAAGCGCTTTCCATAGTAAATTAGATATATCCTGAAAAGATGCCGTCAAATTTTGCCGTTTTTAAACATTTTTGCACAAATTCAAGGTCACGTGACTTTTTGGAACCAGATTCTGGTTCCGAAAAGTCACATGGTCTTGTGAGTAGTTGTATTTACAGCCGTAGAAACCAGCGCGAAGTGCGAGCTGCTTTTGTCAATCGCTGTTGGTTTCTCTTCTTGTTGGAAAATAATGTCCTACGAACACTATGTACATACCGTATTTTCCAATTTGTACACAAATCTGCCAACAGATTTCATAAGAAGGGTTTCTGGGTGTTGTTAATTGATATGGACGAGAGAATATCTCAGATTTTCGTGTCTTCGCTTCGCGTTCTCGACGATAAATAATATCCTTAGAAAAAACAGCATAGGCCTATTGAGGGCGCTAGAGACACCAAAACGTTGCGTTCGAGCATGCTTCCTCGAGTCAGCGCTGACCTCAAGGAATCATGCAAGATGTGATGAGTCAGGGGAAAACAAGGAATCGAGGTTAAACACGTGTCGACCCATATCGAACGCCACCTTTATTTACAAACACATAATACATCGCGACGGCTGGTAAAGCGTATAGCCCAACATTTGTCTCTTTTGTTAATTTTAAATATTTCTAGTTAATTACGTGACATTTTGATAATTTTTTTTCACAACGACCATTGAAAATTTTTCATAGATGCTAGATTGCTACATTATGTAAACAGTAAGCCGGTGTGTCCCTTTAACTGGCTCTCACAGTATATACCGGTACATACATGTAAGAGCTCTTCGGGTCATTCCAAGTTTAACAATAAGGAAGTTCACACCTTACAATATTGTCCCCGTTTTCACAAGAAAAATTGCTTTGTTTGATGAAGATTAGTTAATCAATGAATTAAGATCGAATGAAGATCAAGTGAAGAGTGGTACCATTTACATTAGGCAACTGCTAAAGAAATTTGAATTAGCTGAACGACGTCTGCATCTCATTCATGTCAAATCGCTTCGTCGAACAAAGATAGAGAGCGCTCACATTACAATTTTTGCTTCATCGAATGAAACGATCTTCTTGGTTAATGAAGCTATTTACTTCGTCGAACGAAGCAATTTTTCTTTAAGAATGGGGTCAATGTTGGTTTTTCTTTGTTTTATTTTTAACTTGAGCTTTTCTGGCTGTTCATGTAATAACTAAACATACGTGTAGGTTTTCTCGTTCGAATTCATCAGAAATAAATTCGATTTCATTTGTGGAAGTACACAATGTACGTATTCAAGTGATTTTAATCAATTTCTCTGGTTCTTATTTATTTGCACGTTATTCAATTTCGTTTAAAGACATTCACATTTTGTTTGCTGAGACATACAGTATTAGAATTTGCATTATCCAAGTGGGTCTGTCCACGGTAATGGGGTACATTTCTGTAACATTCAAGATCTTAGGTCCGTGTTCACTTCAAATGTCTTAATTTTATCTTTAAATTATCAAGCTAAACTGAGGAAATAACTTTTTCACCAAGGAGTAAGAAAAATAGTCCTACAACATACATTTCTGAAAACCCCGTGCACAAATTTTCCTATTACGCGTGTAACAAAGACGGAAAAAAATGTCACAAAATGGTCTGTCCACGTTACCTACGTAATAGGAAAATTTGTACACAAGCTTTTCAAAAATGTATGTTGTGGCAGAATTTTTTTACCTTTTTGGGCAAAAGTTATCTCCTGAGAACAAAACTAGGACATTTCTTTAATTCTGAGATAAACTAAAGACATCTGAAAGGAATTATTGACTTACTTTTCAAATGTACCCCATTACTGTGGACAGACCCAAATACAAAGCATTGAATCTTCATTCAATTTAGCACAAGTTCAGGGCTTAGGTGCGAATTTGAATGATTTTCACTGGTATTTCAAAATTGAATGCTCGTAGTGTTAAATTTGAGTGCTCCAAAAACCCAACTGAATGCTCTCTTTAAATAGTAGACGGCATACATGTACGTATGACGTGCATTGCCATGGCAGTTGGCTCTAAACTATCATGGCTGAGTGACTTTGAGTGTCATGAACTTTGTGTCACGTGCATATTGTTCATCAAACCGGCAATTAATATGTTTGATTGTATGCCAGTATAGACCCATGTGAATTCGTACTAAAAAGAAAGGCCCCTAGTGCTGAGAGACATAAAAAATATGCACACGACACATAAAGTTCATGACAAAATCAAAGCATACTGGCCGGTACACACTCCTAGGATCTTCATGAACCTTATGAAACATCACTTTATATACAGTATAATGCATCTAAAACTAGTGTAATTGAGCAAGATATCAACTTTTTACATAAATTCAGAAAACCATGAAAGAAAAAGGATACTGAACCAAATTTTATACCAAAGATAGATTGAATGCACTATTTTAAGATATGTAAGTTTCAACCGCTTGGGTAGTGACCTATCGGGGGAACCACCCCTCAGAAAAGGAGACTCATTTGGTCATTTTTAAGCATTGACCACGCCCTCAAAAAGGGTGGGATTGCTTTGTCCTTGATATGAAGCAAACCCATGTGCCTAGTGTGTGTGCATACATAAGAAGTCAATCTGACCATCCATGTGGGCATTAAGGGGGCCAACAAATAAACAAAGTTACCATGAGAATCAAACATGAAGGTTTTCGGGGAGTTACATCTAGTAAACATGGTATATATTACATTGTACCTTTGATAGCAGAATCTTGCAAATTGGATGCCATTCATTGCGTATATAAATTATCATACAGCAGGAGCTCTGATCGGCATTTATTAGCACTCAATAATTCAAAATAGAAAATTATTTTTAAATTTTTCGAAGTGAAGCTACCGGAGGGAGGAACAACAGCATTTTCAAAAATTGATTTATAATAAAATTTTGCAGGCCATACTTATCGAATATGTTCAAGTTATATAGGAAATATGAGAGATTTAACTTCATATTTTACCATTTTGTGGAAATGACAACATTGACCATGTTGACCATTGAATGTGCCGTGCTAAAAACTGTAGATCCGAGGTGGGTGCCACGAAACCCATTTTCTAAGCACTTTTTAAGGGAGCGTCACATGGCCTATAGACCCTGAACCATTTAACTGACTGACTGACTTTGATTTTATTTTTTGTGTAACTTGTGTGGAACTAAAATCCCTGTCTGTATCTCCTACATTATTATTCTTCACACCTTTCCGTTAAAGATCTGGTACAGACTTTAATTAGTGAGCATCGCTACAACTTTTTTTTTTAAACGTTTGTAAGATGAAGCCCAATTTTCTGGGCTTCACATGAGGCCTTTTTCCACTACCCACCTCCGACCCGGGTAACTTTTCTACCCGGGTAGCGGTGAATAACCGAGTTTCTTTTCACACGACAAGCGTTAACCCGGAGAAGCACTTACCCGGGTAGTCTCTTACACGGGTACAACAGCGACCCTTTTCCCACGGCATTTCTGCATGCGCACGTACCCGGGTACACCAATCAGCACAAATACCCAGAAACCATTGCGTGTGGAAAATCGATCGATCGATCAGGCTGCGCGCGCACACACAAACATAACAGACGACACAGAAACATCACTGGTAATTTTGCTGTTAATATTTCGCATGTTTAATAATATTTATCTACATGTATACTTGTGTGCTTTGCCTCACGGGTATTTTGTTGTACTCTACCTTCAGAAGAGTACCAGTTTGACAGTGCCATTCAAGCACGGGCGCACTTGCAACATTTGACCCAATCACAAGAATTTAACTCGCTACCGGGTAGGCTATTGTCGTCGTTTCCCACGACAGACGTTAACCCGGAGAATCGTCTCAAGGTCGCCGTTAGCCCCGAGATTGGTGGGTTAACCCACCTCCCGAGCAGGGCTAGAAATTACCCGGGTTAAGTGGCATTTTTGGCCAGATAACCCAGGTAATTCGTAACCCCGAGATTTGCCGTGGGAAACGAACCCTTAACCCGGGTAATCTCGGGGTTAAATTCTTCTGTTACCCGGGTTATCTCGGGGTTAAAGTGCCGTGGGAAAAGGCCTTTGCTGTAGACACTAAAAAGGGAGACCCTGCCCTTCTTCAGAATGTGCTATGGGTGGTGTGAAGGACTCTGGTAGTGGGGACTTAAAGGTCTCACATCTGGTACCACTTCCCAAGGCTCTTATTAGTGAAAGAGTTTATTGGACCTCTGGTTATGTAGGGTGCATTGGACCACTTGTCCCTTTGACTCCCATGGTCTCCTACCCGTTTGTTTGTTTAATTTTCTTTCAGCAAGGCCGCAGACTTTTTTTCCACCAGCTATTTTTTTTTTCAGCCTGCCAGCAAGGCCAAACACCTCCATTATTTTTTCCAAAAATTGAACCTTTTTTTTGGGCCAACAGACCCCCACCCCCACTTACATGTAATATCAATAATTGTAGTTTCTGATGCCCACCGATTCATGTAGGGAATTTTTGTTGCTCTTGCCAAAAATGCTCCATTCTAGGTTTATTCTGTAGTGCTTAGATATTATTCGGTCTTCAAAATGACACCCCAAAAGATGCATAAAAGTTAAGTTTTATTTTGTTGGCAGATTCGAGTCAAGACAGGTGAAGTCAAGTAAAGTCATGTCAAGTCACTAAAGTTAGTGAAACTTGGGAAACAATGGTGCTTTAAGTTTGCATACCGTCCAGTACATTGTACATGTAGGGGAGCACTTGTTCTCCCAAACAATCGTGGACGTTTTAGGGAGGTCTAACAAAGAGAACAATATCGTCCGCGATTGGCAAGCGAATGTCTGCGATTCGCTCCTGTACAAAACCAACGAGAGTAAGGAAAAATAGACTATGTCCAAACAAAAGAGAAACAAAGGGACGTCCGCGATTGTCAGTGAGTTCACACCGGGGAGAGTGGGGTTAGTTGGAACACTGGGTATGTTCAAACATTGATATTTTCTTCCACATCTGTAGTTATTTTTATGAAATCCTGCCACTCATTATGTTGCTATTAGCAACAGCTATCCACCATATTTTCCACAGCACATGTGCTGCAACTCTATTAAAATGAGAAAGGAATGTTTGTTTGTTGACCTTCCGTGTAATTTTTTCACCACTCAGAAATTTTGCATTATGCTAATCATGTTCATAGATTCACGTGACTAGTTTTTGAGTATTTTAAGGTATAGTAAAAAGCTACAAAACGAGGTTAACGAAATGTCAAATTGTAGTCCTTGTTTTTCGTAGTAAGCTTGTAAACGTCAAACAGGCCAGCCGGTTTAGTTGGAACAAAATGAGGGGGTTAGTTGGAGCATGTTTCAACTAACCCATAGGTGAAGGTAGTGCCTTTTGGATAGAAGATTCAGTTTATTTTCTCACATTTGTGCAAGGAGGATAACATTTTGCCGTTCACTTTTTTAAAAAAGGAAAATTTATAGTTATAAGATTGTAAGATATTTTACTTCTAATTACACATTTATTTGGCTTATATCTAGTTTAAATGTACAGGCCATGCATATTTTGCATCTATTGTACATGTGAAGTGTACACGGCTAAGGAATGGATGTAAGATAAAGTTCAAGAAGATTAAAACTTCAAAATGTAAAGTTTATACATTGTAATCTAAATAAATTAAATAAATTAGAATGTTTTATTGTTAATTTTAACATTTTAAAGTTAGAAAGTTAAAATAAGTTGTACAGTAAAACCTGTTATTAAGGCAAGCTGTTCATAGTAGCCACCAATCTTTGGTACCAAATGCCATAATGCTTAAGTAACCTCTATAACCTCTATGGTCCCGAGGGTGGCAAATACATGATACAAGTTTCACTGCATTATAAGTGAGCAAAAAGCTACCTTAACCGCTTCATGCATAAATTGTTTTGGTGCTCTTGTTTTGTGCAGTTGTTAATGACTCCCTGTACCCCCAAAGTGTTAATTAGGGCCCCAAATTTACAGCTTAAAGGTACACACCTGCCTACTGTTTACATGATTTAGTGATGTAGGAGCATTGACAATACTTTTTTGATGGTCGTTGTGAAAAAAGATCATCAAAATATCCCGTAATTTACTAAAGATGTGCAAAATTAACAAAAACGGTCAAAAGACGGGTTATACGCTTTACCAGCCGTTGCAACTACGCGCGAGCCTCACGACTTTGTCACAGACGATTCACTCTTCTCCTGCTCAGGATATCTCAAATGTTCTGCTCACGATTTCACTGGACAGCCCGGACGACCGAATAGGAATTTCCGTTTTCTTTTGAGGAGTTGGCATCATGTTTTTTTCTTCACGAACGTACACGAAGCAACACACCCGGTCGTGTGTTCACTCAGGCAATTTGCCGTGCTGCACGGGGGGAATTATCATACACTCCACGGTAGCCTGCCGTAGCACGCGCTCGCTCCCGTTTTCTGGACTCTCGAAACAAACAGTTATGTTCGAATTTTCATACTTATGTTTAACTTTGTTTCGTACCTGTAGAAATAGTCTCTCTTTTGTCAATTACATGTACTTATAAATATTGGGGAAAATTCAGAGTTGAATTTGGTGCAGTAGTGCAGTAACAAACTTTTATACGGCTGGAAATACAACTACATGTATCTCACAAGACCAAGTGACTTTTAGGAACCAGAATTTGGTTCCGAAAAGTCACGTGACCTTGAATTTTTCAAAAGTGCTAAAAAACGGCCAAATTTGACGGCGTCTTTTCAGGATATATCTGATTTACTCTCGAAAGCGCTTCAGAATAATGTATGGGTCTATTTCGAGCCCAAAATAGCCCAACAAAGAAGGTGTGTTCCTTTATGTGTATACTTTGCTAATTAGGGTTATTACAGAAGTTGTAGTACAGTTTTTAAATGACCACATACCGTGTTTCAACTAACCCCATACGGTGTTTCAACTTACCCCATAGGTGGGGTAAGTTGGAACAGCTGACATGGTCATGTTCAAGGTGGATTATACGAGAAACCATCAACAAGTCCTAACATTTTACAGGCTCCATTTGTAGCCCAAATATGTATGGTTAAAGTGGTATAGTTGTTTTTTCTTTAATAAATTCTGTTAGTGTTTTATAGACGATTTTGTGAAAAATTTTCCAACTAACCCCACTCTCCTTTCACTGGATGGCTTGAGATGCCTCATGGTGACTTTCGGCTGGTGGTGGTTTTTGGCATACAGTCTTATCGTAACTGTGGAGTTTCACAGTTGGATGATCCTGTCAGCCTGACTGAGTGATGACACCTCCATTATGCCGGGTCTGAAGGAGGTGCTGTACTTGGCCAGAGCCTCTTCTCTCAGGCTGTCATGCCCAAGGACGTCATCCGGGCCAACAGCCTCATCCTGCAATACAGTGAAGAATAAAAATGCTTTCTTAATTGTATAAAATTTGTAGAACACTTGGTCTAAGCAATGGAAATATGTGTATAAGTAGTGGTGGGCTAGAAAATAGTGATATTTCAGGAAGTTTCAGGAAGCTAACATGATCATTCTAAAGAAAACCGTAAGAAATATCAACACGGAGACGGGAGACGGCTGTGAATGTTTTGAATTCGAGGGGGGTATCCCGTCGGTAATTAAAAGAAAAGCGCCCTCTCTGGACACCGAAGTACTTTGAATAAAAACGTCACTGTTTCCGGTCTTTATTTACCTTTTTGAAAACATCCCTCTCGTGCCGCCATTTTTCTGGGCAAGAGGGTTTCTGGAGATGCGGAGACGGGAGACTGCTGTGAATGTTTTGAAATCGAGGGGGTGGTATCCCGTCAATAAATAAAAGAAAAGCGCCCTCTCTGGACACCGAAGTACTTTGAATAAAAACGTCACTGTTTCCGGTCTTTATTTACCTTTTTGAAAACATCCCTCTCGTGCCGCCATTTTTCTGGGCAAGAGGGTTTCTGGAGATGCGGAGACGGGAGACTGCTGTGAATGTTTTGAAATCGAGGGGGTGGTATCCCGTCAATAAATAAAAGAAAAGCGCCCTCTCTGGACACCGAAGTACTTTGAATAAAAACGTCACTGTTTCCGGTCTTTATTTACCTTTTTAAAAACATCCCTCTCGTGCCGCCATTTTTCTGGGCAAGAGGGTTTCTGGAGATGCGGAGACGCGCGACGGCTGTGAATGTTTTGAATTCGAGGGGGGTATCCTGTCGGTAATTAATAGAAATGCCCCCTCTCTGGACACCGAAGTACTTTGAATAAAAACGTCAGTTTCCGGTCTTTATTTACCTTTTTGAAAACATCCCTCTTGTGCCGCCATTTTTCTGGGCAAGAGGGTGTCTGGAGACGTGGAGACGCGGAGACGGCTGTGAATTTTTTGAAATCGAGGGGCCGGGGTGGTATCCCGTCGATAAATAAAAGAAAAGCGCCCTCTCTGCACATGCTGGACACCGAAGTACTTTGAATAAAAACGTCAAAGACGCGGAGACGGGAGACGGCTGTGAATGTTTTGAATTCGAGGGGGGGGGGGGGGGGGGGGGTAAAGGGGGCGGGGTAAAGGGGGGTGGGGTATCCCGTCGATAAATAAAGCGCAATATATGAATGTGTACGTGCGTGACTCGATTATTCTGGGCAAGATGGTTTCTGATGATGCGGAGACGTGGAGACGGGAGACGGTTGTGAATTTTTTGATTTCATTCTAAAGAGGGCGCAATATATGAATGTGCGCCAGTGCGTGACGGTGACTCCGTCTCCGGAGACGTTGAGATTGAAGTAAAGTGGGCCCTGTATTCTAGAGTTGTACCCGACGTCGGCTAGAGCTGCGACGTTTAAACGTTTAAACGACCGAAATTTAACTATACGTTTATAAAAATGCTAAACGGATATCCGAAACCAACAATCCTCCCTTTTTCAAAGATCTAATGGCCGTTTTGCGCCGCCAGAAATTTCTAAAGAGGCAATTTTGTTCGTAAAAATCAGGCAGCATACCGCTGTGATGAGCCCAACGGTACGTCGGTAACCTTTGTGGTTTCAAGCCGAAGATGTACAGTTGCGTTCGCGGGCGGAAGCGATTTTACTGGTTTACGGTTTAATCTTGTTGAATTCAAAGCAAGGCGGTTCATTGCAAGCGCGGTAATAAGTTTTACTCTTTGTTATGTTTACTATTCGTTTAAACGTTTAAACGAACGTTAAATTGATGTTTAAACGTTTAGAAAAATAAACGGTGACTCCCAGCGCTACTTTCGGCTAATGCTACACTCGATACACTAGAGAAAATATTAATATTTAACAGGCTTTTAAGGACAACAGGGCAACTTTTTGCTCAGTTTTTTTATATATAGCCTTTTAAGCGAGTTTTTGAAGACGCTACAATTAATTCACAATACCAAGAACGGTCACAAATTTTATTCGGCACAGTTATGGCCGTGATGACGTACGTCATGCTTTGGTACGTGCCTATTTTGAGTGAAAAATACTTCTGTTGCAAAACATCATCAAGCGGTTGCTGTTTTATGCTCGTTAAAATGCGTCAAATTTACACGCGGAATCATCAATAAAATGAATAGAAAGCAACTTCAACCATTGTGGGTCAAGTCGAGTTGGCAAATGGTCGCGTTGACTCGAATTTGAAGTCTAGTTGGTCAATGGACGAGTTGGCTCAACGGTCGAGTTGGTACCTCCATGGTACAGTGGTCGAGTTGGGTCGAGTCGAGTTAGCAAATGGTCGAGTTGACTTGGAGCATGATCATGATGACCAAAAACATGAAAAAGGCCCAGTCTAAACATGCTAAACATGATATTTTCCCAGTTTAAATTCATGTTTCCTAACGAAATTTACACTTTCTGTGGTATTATCATGTGATATTACTTTTATTAGGAAGAATTAGTAGCAAACGTGTACGGTATTATTCAAAAGTTATGATTACCTCTATGCATAGAGCAAGGAACAGAAGGAGTTACAACTCCTTGCTCTATGCTCTGCAAGAGCAGTTCCGAACCTCATCGCAAACAAAATGATACTGCATGGCAACCATATGCATATGCTGCATGTATCCGCATATCATGCATCATGTGCAGCGCTAGCGCGCATGCATTCAACTCGCGGAAGCGATTAGTGAAGAAAGTACAGCGCCCTCAACGCGGGGCCTGGTTGCGGAGGAGCTGGGCGGTGAGGTGGCCTGGCTGGTGAGGTAGACTGGCAACCCCCGTTGCCAAAGACGGTCTAACAAACAGCACCCATAAACTAGTTCCCTGTCCACACAGTGCAATATCGACCGCACGTACGGCGCATAAACTAGTTCCCTGTCCACACGAACCAAGCAACGTTAGACCGTCTTTCACAAATACTATATTGCACCCAGCTTGCCGCTGCACCGATCGCTCGCTCGCTCGCTGTGCACGCAGCACAACCTCGCCACACAAACACGTACACAACACGTTTTATCATGCCACACACTCAGTCGGGTCCTGAATCAGTCTCACGCGTCATGCGTATGGATGCATCGGGTACCTGACACTTCACTTAGACTTGAACCAGTCCATCCAATATTATGTATTTAGTCAGAAATTTTATTTCGCGTGAAATTTGTCGCGCGCTATGACTATTTAAATTAGCATACTCTACCCCCCTAATTTCTCAACGGATTCACACGATTCACAGGGGTCATGTTTTTGGGCCAAAAAAACCGGATTTCCGGGAAAAAACGGAGAAATCACATGCCTTACCATTTTCTTGTAGTGGCCGTTTCTCATTTTGTCTCAAAATTGGAATAACAGATTAATTCCCAGCTGGTTGTCTCCTATAGTGGTTTTAAACGTCCATGTTTAGAAAATAATTTAAAATGAATACTTAAAACACTGTTTTCTCTCACATGAATTTCCGACAAAGCTTTTCTCTAGTACATGTACGTATGCTGAACGAACGGTGAGGGCACTATACGTCACAGCCAGCAAGAAAGCGCTACTTCGATCAAGCGACTATAGTCGACTAGTCGAGTCCTTTGAATAATGGATAATTTCTGTACAGTCGGTTGAAGTTCTGTTACAGTTCTTGGTTGAAGTTGCGCTAGCTTACCAGCTGTGATGTACATTTATAGCCTTTGACCTTGATTTGCAAAAATGCGTAATGTTTTTTTATTTGTTAGCTTAAGATGTAAGGAACATTTCCAGAAATGTTTGAGATGGGCACTCTTACAGTTTGAACTAGGATAATTTTAACATTGGCTAACATGTAAATACCATGTACAGCACATGTACATATAGTACACAGTTACAGATACATGTTATTTATGAAATGAAGGCTAATTCAAGAGCTTTAAAATGATGTAAAGTTTATATCTATAGGTCCATTGCTTTTAAAGATACAACTGCCCAAACATAGCAGGTCATGCTAATTAGTCAAACGTTTGTTGACCCGTATCACATAAATTAAAGGCACAAGCTCGTCAGCAGTGCGCGCGAGCCAAATTCGTGCCACGAAATACGCAGCTCCACAGCAAAGGCATGGAGCTGCGTATTTCGTGGCACGAATTTGGCACGCGCGCATTGCCGACGATCCTGCGTCTTTAATTGACCGAATTACATTCAATTTTAGTTCTCGGGGATTTCTGAAGGAGTCCAATCAGCACACCAAATTTCATTTCAATCCGTGATGGTCAGGTCCAAAAGCATGTTGAATTGACACGGAATGACCCAATCATTCTGGCTTTTAGTTTTAAAACGTGCTTGATGCTACATCCTGTACAATTAACAGAACATGTATACCAGCCTTGGAAATGGAAAAGAGACAACTCGTACCTCTGTCACCTCGTACTTTGGGCATTTAGTTAAGAAAACTCGTACCGTACAGTTGATACAGTTTTTATCATAAGCATGAATGAGACTTCCCTCTGAAAGTACATTCATTGGTTTTATTTTATTTTCCCACTAGATGACTCGATATTATAATTTTAGGGAAACAATGCGTCGGAAATGTACGGAGCCCGTAAAGGGACATGAAAAAAAAAAGTTTTCGTCAAGTTTTCGTTCGAACGGAATTAAATTTTCGTTCGAACGGAATTAAAATTTCGATCGAACGTAATTTATTTGCGTTCGATCGATATTAATGTAAGTGCGAACCCAAAAAAGATACGTGCGAACGTAAAAATTGTTCGTGTGAACGAAATCATTGTTCGTGCGAACTAAAACAAATTTCGTACGCACGCAAACTGTTTTCGTTCGAACGGAAATAATTTTTGCGTTCGAACGGAAAATTTATTTTCGTACAAACGAAAAATAATAATTTCGTTCGATCGAAAAAAATTCGTGCGAACGCAAAAAAAAATCGTTTGAACGAAGTTTTTTTACGTGGGAAAGAAAAAAAAATGTTCGTGCGATCGAAAAAAATAATTCGTGCGAACGAAAAAAAGTTCGTGCGAACGGAAAAAAACATTCGTGCGATCGAACAAAAAATTTCGTGCGAACGAAAAAAAAAATTTGTGCGAACGAAACAAAATCGTGCGAACCAAAAAAATGTACGTGCGAACCTAAATAATGACCCACGCGCACGTGGGTTTAATATTTTTTAGAGACGACATATTTTACAAACGTTGAAAGAAGCACTTCATAAAGAGAAATCCTCCTCCAAGTTCCTCCATTTTTGGTAAGCATAGATATGATAGATCTTGGGTCATGAGAAAGTTGATGTCAATAATCAAGGCGAAAAGGCATTGGCCTGTTGTTGTTGTTAATTTCATGGCATCTTCGGCAACTAAGGCCCTTTATGCCATCCGGTTTTAGGTTTAATATACTTTATTATCAACTTGAGATAACGAAGAAGGAGTTGCAGTTTTAGAAGTGGGAGGAAAAACCCCACAGAAATTCCCGGGGGGGGGGGGGGGAAACCCACGCGGATTTTAACCTGGGACGTCAGAGGTGAAATGCGAGGAAAGACACTACGCCAACCCGACCGCCCGCGCCCCCCAGGCATTGTTGTCGTTGTTGTTGTTAATTTTATGGCATCTTTGGCAACAAAGGCCCTTTATGCCATTAACTATAGGCCTACGGGTTTAGCTTTAACTATACTTTATTATCAACTAGAGATGACGAAGGAGTTGCAGTTTTGGGCTAGTTATCATGGTTAATGCTAGTCCATGAGCCACGTTCCACATGTAGGTAAACTCGGGGGTACCACTCGGAGGTTGGGGTGGGGTGGGGGAGGGGGGGGGGGGGGTGGGAGGGAGGGGGGGGGGGGAACTAATTCGGGTGGAGGAACTAATTCCCTTGTTAATTTTCACGATATGAACAATCTGTGTAATAGACCTTCTGAAACCGTAGCTAAAGGTGTTTTTACCTACCTTGTTTTCAACTGCAAAATAGAGAGAGTTGAGAGCTGATCGAGTGTGATCCAGTAGGTCAACAGTTTTAAATGAAAAGGCAGCCTCGTTAAGACTAATAGGAAACAAGATAAGTTCAATGTCTGTGCATGAAAGATAGCGCATTGTGTGCCTCCAGCGTATACCCAGCACGATATGTGGCAAAGGGACCCCCCTAACGCCCCTACATCAACACACTCTTCTCTGAAAGGACTTCCTTGGATGTTTCAGACACAATGAATTATGAACAATGGCATAGAGGGCATCCTCTGCCACATATCGTGCTGCAGCGGGCGTAACACGCGGTTTTAATTATTTCACAAGTGGGGCTCTTACTAGTTACAGCTTGTTACGCGTGCTATGGACACGCACAGTAACACGCACAGCGCCCACGCAGCTTCATGCTAGAGCGGTATGAAGAAATTTGCATACGGCAGGGTTATATGAAATTAAAATTGCATACTGCAGGGTGACGAGTTTCTGTACACTGGACATGTGACCGTTCTTTACCAATGAAATTGCAGTACTTTAAGACGGGGTACGGTGTATAACAAAACATGTTACAGCGATTCCAGGGCTTCGTAATAAACACACACAACAAATGGAATTGCAAAGAGTTAAGTCTCGCTTTTAATACTGTATAGACTTTAAAACACTTTAAAACACTTCGAAAAACGTTAAAACACCTTAAACATTGTAAAGATAAAACTTTGGAGTTTCGTGGAATAAGAGTGTAACATATTTAAAGAAGAATGTTGGTAAACTAGCCTGAAGAAATTTTAGCTATAGGCCTACATAGATGCATTTTAATGCTTCAGAAAACCTTGAAAATCTATATGGATTTTGTGTACACTCTTATTCCACGAATCGTGTTTGCACATTGTCCTTCGACCCAACGGTATTTACTCCCAAAGTAAAGTACAGACCGTATCGAATAACTGCCATCTTATGGGGCACCTTTTGGTACTTAAACTGTTCAACAATTAAAGCAATACGTGCAACCATGCATGTCTTCAAGGAACAAGGAAACACATAGTTCCGACCTGTCAATCAAGTCGAACCCGCTGACCACTCAAAACAGAGATAGCAGACAGCGCCTACATAGGTCAAAGTGCATTGCCTCACAACAACATCATGCGATTTTCTGCACATACAGTTACATTGTGCAGTGTTGTATGCGGTGATCCGGGTGAATTTTTGATTTAAAGGGCCCCTTATTTGGGATTTTTATCAATGACATATATGCTATTAAACCAATATACTCAGTTACAATCATAAAAATCCTATTTGGAGCTTGTTTTGGGGGTTAAAACTAAGGTTTTTAGTTTTTATGCTAATGAAAATATGCATATTCATGACCAAGGTCACGATGTCACAAGAGGCAAACACAGGAAAATTACATTCAACTGTGCACAAAAGATTCCACCTTTTTCTCAAACGTCCTGGAACTTTTGTAATCCATGACTGTTTGAGTTTGTTCTACATGTTTCCTGTTGTAAGCCATGATAAAACTGGGGGAGAAAACCGCAGCAATTTGCCACAAGTCGAACTTGAAGTCTTATGTTTTTTCTTAACTTTTCCCTTCTGTTTTCCTTGCGTGATGCACTCCAAACAGCGCCCTCTGTCTGTGGTTTATTGCAATGAAATCTTCAAAGTTGAAAAAGGCTACCTTTTATTGATTTTACATCCAAACGAACAATAGCATGTCTTGTTGAACAAGTAATCCATCATATGAAGCAAAGATTAGGCAAAAAGTTGTTTAGCATGTCAGAGGCCCTTTAAAGGTAGGGCGTTTCGCTGTTCAAAAGAAAGCACGTATTTCATGATATATGACATCCCTGTATTACTGGCCCTTTACTCAATGTGTTATAAAATAACTGTCGACCCTGAAACATGAATACCTTTAAGTTTTCTTTAATGAATGTGTGCTTTCCGTTGAAATTCCCATTGGTTTGGGCAGTGTTTGTGGACATTTTGACGGTAACGTCCTAGGGGCGGGGTTAATTGGGCAAAATCGGAACATGCACTGCCCCACAAGATGGCGGCTATTCGATACGTCTATATACATGCTACATGACGGCCGAACCGTTTGTTATTCATCTCAAATTTCTTTCACTGTAATTAAGAGTAGTTTGCAAGTGTTGCCTTCAGTTGTCGTGAAGTTCTCAATACACTACTTACAATAAGTTAGGTATATTGGTATGTTGCATTTTTTGATTTTCTTCCATAACTGTTTCCACCTATTCCTATAATGAGGTGAGTCTATATGCAGATGCACTTGTCTAACCATTATACAAAATCATTCAAGCGGAATGCATACCGTCAAAATATCTGCGTAGGCCTGAGACCCCACAATACCCCCAACTTGTATTGTGAGTAGTGTATGAACCCTCATAACATGAGAACATGCTTATTAGGAGTTTTTTTCTGTAAACTAAGCCTTTCATTTAACAAAAAAAAACAGTGAATTGCATCCAGTTAAAGGTCAATTTTAAAACTTTGAAAAAAATTCAAAACACTTTAGAACACTTCAAAACATTAAAAACCACTGAAATAAGTTAACATGCTTTAAATTACTGAGAAATCGCCTTGGTTATTTTAACCCAGGAATAGGGTGACAACTGCAGCATTGGGTTATTTGTATCCGTTTATTTGTTGTAAATCAAATTTGGGTTAGTTTACACCAGATTCTCGTTGTAGTTGCATAAAATAACCGATGACGGTATTTATAAAAGCCCCACCGACCGTTCGGTTCGCAGCTTCTGGAGGCTTCCCCTGGTGCAAACCCGGTGTTAGCCCGGTTCATACTTCACGCGAAAGCGACTGCGAACGCGAATCTGACGTAAATCTGACGTCAAACATTTCGCGGCGAACATTCGCGCAAGTTGAAACTAGTTCAACTTTCTGCGAATTCGCTGCGGGAAAATTTCGCTGTGATTTTTAGTGAATTTGCTCAACGTGTCAACTAGAAAGCCAAACAACTCACTAAGGTCTGTTTTATACGGCATCAAAGGTTCTCACGACTGACGGTCTGTATTTTCTTCAGTTTCTTGTGTGCAATGAAACAGCGTTTTTTGTGCGGTCATGGCAAAAAACGGCCATCTTGACTGATGGCCTTCGCGCATGCGGACTGCGGACTTGCCGTTCGCGTAATGTGACCCGAGTGTAATGCGCACGCATTACTCCGGAGTAGCGAGAACTGCACGCCCGAACGTAGACTGGTTCCCTTGTCCACATATTTACTTCCCCTCCGTCGTATATGAGGACAGGTACACGCCGCCATGTTTGGCATAAATATCCAGGAATTCCTGGATGTTTATGCAAATTAAAAGGACTGTGTCACGGTTTGCGCAAGCGCCAAGCAGGCGCCCAGAATACAGCGTGTTGCGCGCCTTCGTTCGATTTGGCATCGCGCGCGCTACATACAATGTCTGTGAAAATTACAGCGGCGGCAGCAGCGGTATTTTTGCATCGACAGCAGAAGATATGCCTGTAAAATTGCTGTCAGAACCAAATAAACATCCTGGTTTCGGTGGGAATCAAGGTTGAACAAATAGCTCTATATCAATGCAACCATGTCATTCATATCATGTTTTGTCGAGTTTTTTTATGCGATGAAAAACTTTTTTTGAACAACGGCCGCACTGTGATATTGATGTTTGGCGGCTTAAAAATACGGCAAACAGCGCCATTTCAAGTAAAAAGTAATGTATCAGTACAAACCTGGGCGTTGACGAGTACACCACTGCCAAAATTACTAAATAAATATAAGGGATGGCAAAGATTGAATAGGATATGCAAAACCCAGCGACAAGATTAACGATTGCGAAATTCACTCGTTGTTGAGCAAACTCTAAAAATAGATCGTGCATATATTTAATACAACGACCAATCACGCGTGGTAATACAACGGCCAATCACCCGTGGTTATTGCTCGGCGTGTGCCTGTCCTTGTATAGCGAGAGCAGCGTAGTGCACATGGACAGGGGACCAGTCTAGCCCGAACGCAGCCCATATGAGTATGTCGAAAACGTTATAAAATATCCCCGTGAGCTTAAAATTTAGAATGATTTCGACATATTTCGGTGCTACACATAATTTATATTTTGTTCATCTATGAATATAACATGGCGGAAACATTGCATTGTGACGTTGCATGACATCACAGCATTCCCCATCACTATAAAGGCCCGTCTACACGTGTTGGCCAACAAGGTCCAACATCTGTTTGAAGATGTCGGCAAACCAAAAGTTGGATGGTGTGGACGCCATTCCAGACAACGCTCGACAGCATCCAACAAGTTGGTCCATGTTGGAACATGTTTCTATCGCCCGATTTTGTTTGAGCTTGTTGGGGAAACAAGCAAATATCAGATTAGAACGCCTGTCACGTGAAGGCAGCAGCCAACTGCAGTTAAGCTAGATATGCTGAAACATGTTGGATCGCGCGGTTGAGCACATCCATGTACCACCCAACAAGTTCCAACTTCATGTTGGTCCTTGTTGGCCAACAAAATAATGTTTGCTCGTGTAGACAGGCCTTCGGTCTGTAGTTTGCAAGTGTTGCCTTCAGTTGCCTTGAAGTTCTCTACACACTACTTACAATAAGTTAGGTATATTGGTATGTTGCATTTTTTGATTTTCTTCCATAACTGTTTCCACCTATTCCTATGATGAGGTGAGTCCATATGCAGATGCACTTGTCTAACCATTATACAAAATCATTCAAGCGGAATGCATACCGTCAAAATATCTGCGTAGGCCTGAGACCCCCACAATACCCCCAACTTGTATTGTGAGTAGTGTATGAACCATCATAACATGAGAACATGCTTATTAGGAGTTTTTTCTGTAAACTAAGCCTTTCATTTAAAAAAAAAAAACAGTGAATTGCATCCAGTTAAAAGTCAATTTTAAAACTTTGAAACAATTTCAAAACACTTTAGAACACTTCAAAACATTAAAAACCACTGAAATAAGTTAACATGTTTCAAATTACTGAGAAATCGCCTGGGTTATTTTAACCCAGGAATAGGGTGACAACTGCAGCATTGGGTTATTTGTATCCGTTTATTTGTTATAAATCAAATTTGGGTTAGTTTACACCAGATTCTCGTTGTAGTTGCATAAAATAACCGATGACGGTATTTATAAAAGCCCCACCGACCGTTCGGTTTGCAGCTTCTGGAGGCTTCCCCTGGTGCAAACCCGGTGTTAAGCCCGGTTCATACTTCACGCGAAAGCGACTGCGAACGCGAATCTGACGTAAATCTGACGTCAAACATTTCGCGGCGAACATTCGCGCAAGTTGAAACTAGTTCAACTTTCTGCGAATTCGCTGCGGGAAAATTTCGCTGTGACGTCAAATTCGCGTTTGCGTTCGCTTTCGCGTGAAGTATGAACCGGACTTAACGAGAACTGTAGGGGAGACCGGGGATGAACGTTACAAAATTTACATTTTGCGCCAAATTATTGTAATGAAAGAACTCTAACACCCCATCTTGGGTATATGGGTAGCCCATTATGTTTACTATAACCTGAAGTATACAAAACATGAAAACATCAAACAACTAATAATTAATTAATGAAGGTAAATTTTGTAACAACTCACCCCGCATACCGGGTAAGTTGTTACACCATACCGGGTAAGTTGTTACAAAGTTGTTACACCATACGGGGTAAGTTGTTACAATATGTAAACAACTTATATCACTCATTGTGTCGTACAATAGTAAATACCATCTCATTCTACTATCAAGAAAGCAACTGCCTTGTCACTTAAGGTGTTTAATAAAGTAACTACTTGTTCATTCCAGCAATAAACTGAACATTTGTTTTAATTTGAAACACCTGAAATATAGCTAAAATGCCTCTTTATGATCGATAAGGATCACTTTCAACAATTTAGTCACTTTCTGGTGGTCACCTGTGTAGTAGCCTTGCCTTTGGTGGTCACTTGTGTATATAGTAGCATTGCCTTTGGTGGTCACTTGTGGAGCTTTATGTGCTGTTTTAGTTCAACATACGTAAAATGTAATTGGGGTAAGTTGTTACATTGACACGGGGTACATTGGTTGTTACAGTGTAACATAGGGTATTTTACACATAAAATCTACTGTAACTCAACCTTCAGGCAGAATTACAGGTCATGACCTGGGGATATATTAGTGACCTAAATTTACTATATTTACAATATCAAGTTAGCATTATGCACCTCCAGTTGTTAGAGCTATTACAAAATACTACAAAGTTTTGACAGAAAGTTACTAGGAAAGGATTAAAAAATGTTATTTTACCCTCTTTTTGAGTAAAAGATTGGAGCAAGCTTACGATCAGCAGTATAGCTACGTGTAGGCAACATATGAATGGTAGTTAGCCAGCCCTATCTTGTTCCTGCTTTGCACACTGAGAACTGTAACAACTTACCCGTGTAACTTCCATCCCCGGTCTCCCCTACGTCCTGGGGTCGATTTCACTAAACTCTCCGTAAGTTAAGGTCCATAATAAGTTTACGATGAATCGTACGGCTGCGATGGATCGTGGCTACGATAGGTGCTGCGGTGAATTTCTCCAAACCTATCGTAAGCGCGATGCGTTCGATTATCGATTAGGGCTATTTGCATATTTACTCTAAGGCCGTTTGCTGTTCTGAACTAAGTTTTTAATAAAACGGTCGTCGGCTACACGACTTCAAAAAGTCTCCGTGTCCGTTCTGCGTAGTGCAAGCGCGCGCGTTAAATGTGTATGGATGGCCAACTGTATTTGTTTCGTGTTTTTGCATGCATGCATGCAGTGAACACATCGGACACTGTCACTGAACAGTTTTGGAGCGACACTTTGGGCGTGTTTGTTTCGGACGAATCCGCCGACCCCGATCGCTAAACAGGGGGACTGAAACTTCCACATAATTTTTAAGCTATATTACCTTTTAATGGACGTCGAATTTATGTCCATAATATATGTTTGACGTCTTCATTTACAGGAACGGGAGGTTTAAATGTCATACCAAATTTGATGAAAAAAATAGTGAAAACTAAGGCACAACCTAACGTTAAAGTTCAGAGAAATAAATAACAGCTGCCGTCGCGTCACGCTTCGTGAAGTTTGGATAGGCTTGCGCGTGCGGCGCCACGCAAAGCGCCGAGGCCATGGCCTAGTTAAGTCGGTTGCGACGCGCGCACGGCCGGCTGGCACGCGTACGCGGGACTAGACTACGCGCGCGGTGAGAACAAAATAAGCTGAACGTAACTACTTGGCTGGTTGAAACGTTCCACACGTCACGTGCACACAGACTACCACATGACTGGAACAAGCTAGCTCCAGTGGGGAAGATGTCTACGAGAAGATAGCAGAAATTCAAAAACACCCGACCCTGTATGATTATTTTGTTATCAACGAGATTCAGTACGGATCATTCTCCACCGCATTCTATAGCGACTCCCGCCAACCACGTTGTTTTCCTTCCTCCATGCGCCCACACCAATCATCCAAAGAATTTTTTTTTAAAACAAGCGAAAACACTGATCGAAATAAATGTTCCGACAAAAAGAAACAATCTGAAAGTATTTCAGTAGGCCTACATGTATATATGCCAATAATGTAGCGACAACCAAAAGACCAAAAACTGTTTATTTTGTGACGGAACAGTCGTCGATGCTCCCGTGACAGGGCTCGAGCGGTTTGTATTGGGCGTCATATGGCATGTGACATTTATGCAAATCCCCAAGATTCTTCGAAGAAAATGGCGTCACAACGTGAGCATAGTGAGCTGTGAGAGTTCAGTTGTTTTCTCCAACTGTTTAAATTCACACCGTCTCAAGCAGTGATCGTAAGTACCAGAAGAAGGCACTAGAATGATCTCTGGGAAGTCTAGAATGCAGGAAGTGCATTTTCGGCCAGGTTGGAAGTCTGTTTGGTTGTTTTTTGGGGCAGTTTCTAGAATGCATCGTTCGAAAAAATCGGCAAAAAGAGCAGGAAATTTAAAGTTCTGCATACGCGTATACATGTATTCCCTGAGTCGTTAGGCCCAAACAAAAATAATAATTCGTAAAAAACAGGGCCAACGACTCGGTTACTGCCTCACTGGGTCTAACTTATTACATGTACATACTCTACACTGTCGCTATTACAGTCCTACTGGAAGACCGTATGAAAATCCCTGGTGTCGAAACTGCCGAAATCCGAGATAGTTTGACTGCATACATACAAATTTTCGCAGCCATTTTGTAGGAGGTGCAAATAGCGCCCTCAAGCGCCGCATATGCGTGCACAAAACATATCTAAGGCGGCTTCGCGCACTGGATACAAATTCGCAATTAATTTTTTGAACTAATTAAATAGATGGATTTGACAATAAAGCTGGTTGATAGTGAATCTCTATGAATTGTTCTTATACTTCAGTTGAAAAATCTAAATAAAAAGTGCTTGCATGTCTGAATAAATCGATTTAAGACCCCTTTTATTTTCCAATTCCTGCCAATAACTTTAACTTAGTTTAAAACATATGCTTTTTTTCCCAAGAAAGTTTCTTAGGAATGGACGCATTATTATTTTTCTCTGTTAGGTTTCCCTGTGGGAACGATTTCGACATTTTAGTTCAGTAACAAAGAAAACCATCAACTTTGTATCGTCAAATTTTGGTCTTATAATACGATACACGGTAAAATACGATTTCACAACTGTAGGCACGTACCAAAGCATGACGTCACGGCCATAACTGTGCCGAATAAATTTTGGGACCGTTCTCGGTATTGTGAATTGTAGCATCTTCGAAAACTTGCTTAAAAGGCTATATAAACCGAGTAAAAAGTTGCCCTGTGGTCCTTAAAGAGGAAGAATCCCCCTTGACGAAAATCCAGCATTTAGGCTTTTTTCGATAGTCCAAACATCCCTCTTGCCGACGTGGATTTTTATTATTTTTTAATTGTCGGTTTTAAGTGGATAAAATGCAAGCAAAAGTGCGCTTTTGGAAAATGAGATTTTCGCGATTTCTGAAACGCTCATTAGGTATTCATGATATGCGCGTGACCCCGTGACGCAATCCTGAGAAAGAGAAGTCAACACGATAGTTAGCTCCATACGTTTACACGCAAAAAACTTGGAAAACCGTCTCTTTTAGATGGTGTTTTTTGAAGAATTTTGTTGTTCCAAAAAGCCAGAGATATGCCCAGTAGCTGCGTGGTTGCATGTTTTACCAGACACTATGAAAACAAAAGAGCAGAAAGATTTTCTTTTCTATTACCAAGAGAGAGAAAAATTAGTCGCTTATTCTATAACTTGTACGGCCGATGTCCAAACACGTGGAAACTATGCCCGCAGTGGACCGTACACAGACCGCTGTGAATGCCGTTCGTTCCGTGACAAAACCACCCGTCGCAATGCACCAGTATTTACTTCAAAAGAGCTTCACTGTGAGCCACAATTTCATCGTTTTTTCACAAAACAGGTAATAGTAGATTGCTGTCATATTACATGAAGTGTTTTTCACGTTTGTATTTTGAATTACAAGGACAAAATAGGCATGATAAACATTCACTTCATGTATTTTCCATTAAATACTGCACAGACCGTTTTGTATGTTTCTCATGATGACGTCTAAACCCTGTTGATAAACAAGCCGAGTGACCTCGAGCGTTTCAGAATTTGGGTGAAGAGGGTCGGAACTGCTTTACGTTAAATTTTAAGCAAAAGTCTGTCGATTTTTTGTGAAAAACAAGTTGTGATGGTGTTGTAGACACATACACCTCCATGATAAACAGAAAAACTAAAAAAATGTGGAAGGGGGGATTCTAGCTGTTTAAAAGAATGTTAAATATTAATATTTTCTCTGGTTTAATTTTTATTGTAATTCGACCCGTGTATCGAGTGTAGCATTAGCCGAAAGAAATAACCTAAAATGTTAGCGTTATTTTCTCAAAAAAGAGAGCGCCGAGACTTTTGGATCATCCATCGACAAAGTGAATATACTAATGTACCAACATGTGAAATTTTGTGTAAATTGCGGCCCTCCTTCATACAATAACCACTTCCCCGAGGGTTAACAATTTATCGGGGCTTAAGGGGGTCTTTGAGCTCCATTAAACGGCTTGAGAAGAGAACAGCATTTTCTCCGCTTATCATGCTTATGATTGGTTGAAAATGGATACTGTATGATATATATTCTCTATACAGCGCCCTTGTGCAGTTGTTAAATTAAAGAAAATTGTAGGGTTGTCGAGTTTCTTGGTAGTCTAGTGGTGAAGACGTAGGACTATCAATCAAGAGATGCGAGTTCGATTCTGCTTTGAGTCGTGTTTATTTTTTACCTTTCTTTCCTTCCCCAAAATTTGAGAAAAAAATGTGCAGCTAGAGTGAGGTTAATAAAAGTTGTCGATAAAACATATCAGTATGCAACATATGCATGAGCTACTTTTAGAAGGCTAAAAGTGTTTTTTTAACATTTATATTGGGACGTTATCATTTTCTAACACTTTTAGCCCCTTACCAATTTAACCCCATTCGCTATCGTACATTTTGCTGCACGCGGCAAGATGGCCGCCGTACTCCAAACTATAGTTCACCAATACAGTCAAAATTAAACATTGAAAAACTTACCATGGAAGTACCGGTACAGTACCTGGAATCTCCAGAATGTTGTACCGTGGTCCGTTTTCCCCGATGAATTTTCTAAACAGAAAAAAGCGACATTTACCACGTGTTTAGAGATGAACAGTCAGGGCCCAGATAGCCCGCCCTCTTGTGGTCATCTCATTGTATGACGTCACTATCAGTACAATGATCTGGACCTTGATTTGTTCGTCTGTAAACACGGCTGTTGTCCCGAGTGTGCTCGAAAATGTTTTTTTCTGTTTAGAAGAATCATCGGGGAAAACGGACCACGGTACAACATTCTGGAGATTCCAGGTACACTGTACTTCCATGGTAAGTTTTTCAATGTTTAATTTTGACTGTATTGGTGAACTATAGTTTGGAGTACGGCGGCCATCTTGCCGCGTGCAGCAAAATGTAAGATAGCGAATGGGGTTAAATTGGTAAGGGGCTAAAAGTGTTATATAGACATGATAGAAAATGATAACGTCCCAATATAAACGTAAACAAAAACACTTTTAGCCTTCTAAAATTATGCATGAGCCAATCGGAACCAATGTTCTCCAAACCCATGGCGGGAAAAATGCGGGTGGGAGTTAGGATCGCGAGGTTTATAAATTATGAATGAGATGATGTCACGATCTCTGCACACCCTCTTAAGCGGGCCTCCCACTGTGCAATTTTTGCCACGAATTTCCAACGATTTGGTGAGATTATCAGAGACTGTCTATACATGTAGACTCTATACACAATCAAACCAAATCGTTGGAAAATTGTGGCAAAAATCGCACAGTGCATGGGAGGCATTAATTAAAAAGGTGAGGTTTGATGCGACTGAGGTATAGCCCAGTGGTTACGGCAGTTAACTCTTGCCCTCGTGATGATCGTACCGCCATTTCACAAAGACTTGCGACGCGTCGTAAATGTTAAAATCTATCGCAACTCGCCGATACCCTACGTAAGTTTACGACGGGTGTAATATAGTCTCATTTCACAAAACACTTACGACGGGTATACACGTCGCAAATTGTGGGCAGAATTGCTACGCGGCGCTTAGTGGCACAACCCTTCGCAAAGTTGCGATTACCTATTTGAAAGTCGTAACCTTGCGAAGGGAACTCGTCAGTTTTTAAGACGCGTCGCAAATTATTTCTTTGTGAAATCGACCCCAGGTTCGATGTCAGTGGTGGACGATTTTGTGCAAATCTCTTTTTCTTCACTTTTATATTACATGTACATGTAATTGATGTATATTAAAGGCGAACTCACGTTGTTCGCATTGGATTTATTAATTCTCACGCGATAAGCCCGGTTCATACTTTATCACGTGAATGCGAACGTGTGAGCACAAGTCTGGCGGAATGACGCAAGTATTTCGCGGCAAACATTCGCGGTGCGAAAACTCCCCTGATGTGACATAGAAATTGCGTTCACATTCGCGTGAAGTATACATGTATGAATTATGAACCGGTCTTACTGTCAATTGCATATTTGCGTTCGCTAACTTCGTTTCCGCCTAGTTCATGTGAAGTATGTTGGATCATGGAAGTCATCAGGCAAAGTTCGATCAACTAAGGGCGGGGTCAGACGAATTATGACATCCCAATTTATTGTAATCATATCACAATCAGTCAACAAGAATTATCATCGTTCGATAATTGTAATCCGGCTACCACCAATATTTTGACGAGTAAAGAAACACCAGACGCCAGACGTGATAATGCCTGCTTCAAAGTACCTTTATTAGAGTGCTCTTTCTTTCTTTTGTCTACTGCATGTGACTGTACATGTACATCCGAAGACGAGATAATCAACCCAGAAGAAGCATATTTATAATTAGGTGATCGGAACTCATTCCGATCACCTATTACTATTTTATGATTTTTTTATTTTTTATTTTTCTTTTTATGTGATCGGAACTCATTCCGATCACCTATTGATATTGTACGATTTCTTTGTCTTTTTTTCTTTTTTTTTTCTTCATTTTTTTTCTTTTTCCACTCAAACGTTTCCAGAGCTTTTCTTCAAAACTGTTCAAGCTATCAACTTGAAACTTGGTAGGAACATCAACCCCAATGTGAAGGTGTGCATACAAGTGTGACGTCATTGTGACGTCATCGGGTATCAAATTACAACCCAAAAATGACTAAAATATGCATGTTTTAAAATGCTTCCGTCTGGAAAACCACGTGACCCATGAATTTCGTATTTGGCAGGTTTATAGATAAGATCATGGCCTACAATTTTCTTCGTGTGGGCATTTTCATCTGACCCTTCCTTCTGGGGTCAATTTGAGGTCAAAGTTCAACGAAAACGAAAATCTCAATTTTTGCACTTATTGAGCAACAATGCCCATCAAACCAATCTGAATCTTTAAGAAACTAAGTACAGGCATAGGTCCTATGGCAGACTTTCACCAGCGTGTATAATATGATGGCATCAAGCGTGACGTCATCGTGACGTCATCAAGTATCAAATTACACCCCCAAAAAAACCAAAATATGCATGTTTTAAAATGCTTCCGTCTCGAAAACCACGTGACCCAGGATCTTCGTATTTGGCAGGTTTATAGATGACATTATGTGCTACAATTTTCTTTGTGTGGGCATTTTCATCTGACCCTTACTTCTGGGGTCAATTGGAGGTCAAAGTTCAACGAAAACGAAAATCTCAGTTTTTACACTTACCAACAACAATGCTCATCAAACCAAGCTGAATCGTTAGTAAATTAGATACAGACATAAGCCCTATGGCAGACTTTCACCAGCATGTATACATGTAGTATCATGATGGCATCAAGTGTGACGTAATCATGACGTCACAGGTGTAAAATTACAAAAAAATTAATGGTTATTATTTCAAAATTCATATCTCAAGAATCGTAATAGATACTTGAACAATTCTTGCACAGCATGATAGGTCGCAATGAACTGAACAAATCATACAATGGCATGACCCCTGTGTGACCCAAACCTCCGGTCCAAACCGGAAGAGGTTCGAAAATGTACACTTTTTTAGCATTTTGAATGCAAATAGAGCCAAAGTGGTAGGGAATTTGACCGACCATAGTTCTATGGAACGAAATGTTCCCTCACATGTGGACTTGATGACTACATATATACCACTGATGACGTCATCACGTGCACGGTGGTTACGTAATGTGGAGAAATTATTTGTTGGGTCAATTGATAATTAAGCTAACTCAGTCGTTTGAGGGCGCTATGCCAAACCTCCACTAATCTGATGATTTGCGCCAAATATATAGCTCGAATTCTAATAATATGCTGGAAATCGTTGCTGTGTTGGAAATAAAATGGACATGGTGGACCGCAACTCAAGTTGACTGGAGCGTCAGTTTATTCTAGATGCAATTGAAGCCCAACTCCCCACACGGCGATATACCGGTACTACAGTAATATGATCTCAAATGACAAAATCTTTAGAACTGTAATAGATATTGAAAAGATTCTTTCACCACATATACATGTCAAAACTTGTTCTTCAGTAGATACTTGAACAATCTGTGCACACAATAGTAACGTTATGATGAGATTGACAATTATGACGTCATCAGATACACAATTTTAGCGTTAAATAGTCAGAGTCATGTCTTGAGAATTCCAATACTTTTTCAACATCAAACAACTCAAGTTTTCAAACAATCTCAAAACTGTGTCGTCATCATCATTTCAATGTTTATGTCACCCGATCACCTTGCGTTTGTAAAAAAACACAAACGCGAAGCTCTAGTTTAATCTAAAATTTCTTGTTGGATTATGCCCAGTTTGAGATATTTTATTCAATTGGTGTCTTTTCTACGTACTTTTATTTCCATGTGTAATTACCATACATGTACATGTACATTGTCATTTACAATAACATGTATTTCAAATTTAATTATTAAATTTTGTTTAATTTACTTGTAATTAATAATGTCTCCCTGCGCCATGAGCAATTTTTGTATACCGGCGCATTATTTCAGTGTTACTACGTAGAATTTGGATGGGAAACCAGTCTACCGGTAGTCACTTCTCTTGACGCATGACGTGACGTCATCCAAACCATCACGCTAATCTCTCTTCAAGTCGTTAAAGTGAGCTTGTTGGCACATACATGTACGTGTCGGCTGCCGATGTTGCCCGTAGTGACGCCCATCAAAACTGAGAACTTTTCTCGCGGAGATTGTTTCAAAGGCGGTGGAACGATGTTTAATGTGGATTTGCATGTCACCCACATCATCAGCACCTGCAATAAATTTCAAAGAAATATGTTGAGTTTTAGTCAACATGGTAAAGTTACGAACATTTTATAATAAAACGTTTACACAACGGTCACAACATTTTAGTGCTTCACTATTGAAATTGCTATTTCCTAAATTGGCCGAAATTTAACACTTCAAAATATCATTAAAAAAATCAACCATTGGGTAAAAATAAATAAATCAAAGTGTTTTGTTAAGCAGATTCATTCTAGATTTTTTTAGATTAAAAAAATTGTAATGGGTGATTTTTGAAATAAATTGGTACGTGCCTAATATTATGCGTGCCTAATATTAAAACATACCGTATTTTGGTCAGCTTCGCACATACTTTTTGGAATAATTAAATCTGCATACCCGGTATGTTGAGTATACTGTGCAACTCCCCTCAAGGGATATCCCGCACAGGGCTGTGACAATAAAGCTGGTTGATGGTGCGTCTATACGAATATTTAGGTGATCGGGCCAACAGCCCGATCACCTATTACTCTCGTACGATTTCTATTTTTTTTTTTTTTTTTTTTTTTTCCACTCAAACGTTTCCAGAGCTTTTCTTCAAAACGGTTCAAGCTATCAATTTGAAACTTGGTAGGAACATCAACCCCAATGTGAAGGTGTGCATACAAGTGTGACGTCACAGTGACGTCATCGGGTATCAAATTACAACCCAAAAATGACCAAAATATGCATGTTTTAAAATGCTTCCGTCTGGAAAACCACGTGACCCATGATCTTCGTATTTGACAGGCTTATATATCAGATCATGGCCTACAATTTTCTTTGTGTGGGCATTTTCATCTGACCCTTCCTTCTGGGGTCAATCTGAGGTCAAAGTTCAACGAAAACGAAAATCTCAATTTTTGCACTTATTGAGCAACAATGCCCATCAAACCAAGCTGAATCTTTAAGAAACTAAGTACAGGCATAGGTCCTATAGCAGACTTTCACCAGCGTGTTTAATATTATGATGGCATCAAGCGTGGCATCAAGCGTGACGTCAGCGTGACGTCATCGTGACGTCATCAAGTATCAAATTACACAACCCAAAAAACCAAAATATGCATATTTTAAAATGCTTCCGTCTCGAAAACCACGTGACCCAGGATCTTCGTATTTGGCAGGTTTATAGATGACATTCTGTTCTACAATTGTCTTTGTGTGGGCATTGTCATCTGACCCTTCCTTCTGGGGTCAATTGGAGGTCAAAGTTCAACGAAAACGGAAATCTCAGTTTTTACACTTACCAGTAACAATGCCCATCAAACCAAGCTGAATCGTTAGTAAATTAGATACAGACATAGGCCCTACGGCAGACTTTCACCAGCATGTATAGTATCATTATGGCATCAAGTGTGACGTACATTGTAATCATGACGTCATCAGGTGTCAAATTACAAAAATTCAAAGGTTATTATTTTCAAAATTCATATCTCAAGAACCGTAATAGATACTTGAAAAATTCTTTCACAACATGATGTCTAAATAAACTGAACAAATCATACGATGTCATGACCCCTGTGTGACGCCTACTTCCGGTCCAAACCGGAAGTTGTTCGAAAATGTGAAATTTT
This sequence comes from Henricia sp. BOLD:AAB3569, assembly GCA_037783545.1. Classification (NCBI taxonomy): domain Eukaryota; kingdom Metazoa; phylum Echinodermata; class Asteroidea; order Spinulosida; family Echinasteridae; genus Henricia; species Henricia sp. BOLD:AAB3569. The sequence goes on from JBBELK010001837.1 coordinate 95,286, forward strand.
TTAGCATTTTGAATGCAAATAGATTCAAAGTGGTAGTGAATTTGACCATATTTCTACGGAACGAAATGTTTCCACACATGTGGACCTTTTGACTATACCATTGGTGACGTCATTACATGGACGGTAGTTACGTAATGTGGTGTCAAATTACGCAAATTTGGAGCTGAGATGTTTTAAAAGGCTGTATCTTGAAAACTACCCGGTACAACAGATATTGGTATGATTCCTTCGCCACATTTAAGAACTTGATGTTCAACATATTGTTCAACAATTTGTGCACAAAATTGTGACGTCATGATGTCGTCACAGGTGTCACATTACAAGATTTCAAAGGTTATTATTTCAACAATTCATATCTCAAAACGGTGCAAGCTATCAACCCCCCAGCTATGGCGGATATGCAGGGAGGAGATATTAGTTACCGGATTAGTGTATACAGCAGCCGATTTCACGAAACTTTACGCAATTGCGCAAGTCCACTTACGCCATAAGTTATTGCGCAAGTAATGGCGTAAGTGGACTTGCGCAATTGCGTAAAGTTTCGTGAAATCGGCTGCTGAACTTCCATTTTTGCCATTCCACAGGTGATAACAACGCCTGAAATTCATCACAAAATGTTAATTTAACCCGATCACCTGGCGTTTGTAACAACAAACGTCATACCTCTAGTTCTTGTTACAGTTGAACAACCTCGGCAAAAAGTCCATATTGTCTGATTAGTCTGAGACTCCCATATTTCTGCTATGCATCGGTGTGCATAGGCTATCCTGTTTTTTTCCAAAGTAAATTTCTTTGGATGGACGTGTTTGAGTTATCTATTCTTCGTCAATGTCAATGTCCCTGAAATTATTGGGAATTACGGAGCTCAATCCTTCAATAAACTGAAAATTCCGCAAAATACGAAAATTGCATAAAAACATGAATGTTTTCTTTTTAAAAATCCGTTTACAAATTTTACGGGTTTACGGAAAAATTCTGGCAGCAAAATATATAGACTGCCGAAGTGAATACGTCACCTTTTGTTGGTTGCCTAGGCAATTGACTCTAAACTAAAAATTACTGAACCGTGCTTTTCCAATGGTACTTTTGCCGACGGCCATGATAGTTTAGAGCCAATTGCCATGGCAACCTTGTCACACTGGGCTTGGGAATATGATGTCATGCAATGTCACAATGCAGTGGTTTCCGCCATGTTGTTGGCAGTAACGTGCACGATGTACGTTCAGCTTGTTTTGTTATCACGCGTGCATGACGCGCGCGCCGCGACATGTGGAATTCAATTACTATAGTCGTTGTTTGCGTGATATGGAATCGCGCGGGCGCCGCACGCATATGGGTCATTCCATGTCAAATCAACCAGTGGTCCCCAGGTGACCCTCTCAGATTTTGATGAAATTTCATAAGAATGATCGTGTGTGGCCCGAATGAACACATACAAAAAAGTAAGATCATTCTCCATGTCGTTTTCGAGATATGGCCAGTTGAAATTTGGTCAAGAGGGCCATTTTCTGCTCGCGCGTGTCGTGAAAAGTGATTTTTGTGATATTTTCCGACTTTGAAAGCTCATAATTCAGTCTTTGTACCAGGTAGAGAGCTCAAATTTGGTATTCTAGCTTACTTCTTGGCAAAATTCTTGAATCTGCACTCAATTTAACTGTATCTCCTTTATTTTTCTGGTTATGGTCACCCAAAGTAGGCACTTTATTTAGCCAAAAATGTTTGTTTTGTGATTTTTGGGGTCACCCTGTGCCCACATGATGGGTCAAATAAATCCTATATTCCCTAGGTACCGTAGTATCTATGGGTGCATGTCTATACCCATAAGCAATTATAAGCTCACCAATGCATTAATTAAGAAATGGCATGGGCCCAAAGTTGGCTCCAGCCACAAAAAGGTCAAAACGACCCCTCCCGTCTTGACCCCTGTTGACCCCGTGATCAATTGAAACATTTTTTGAAATTTACACCAGTTAAACATATACATGTATATTATATCTACTTATACACCAAATTTCAGCTTTGGCACTCAACTCCTTCATGGTGTGGTGGCAATTTGAATATTAGAAGTTTTTCGCTTATTTAAACATAAATCCGTACAGTAATTTAACATCATACACTCTAAGAAATTAGGGTGCAACTGGGGTGCAGAATGTTGCTGAAGTGTGCGCAATTCTGGTGGGTGCAGATTTGCACCTTGAAGGGAGCGAATCTGCACCTCTTTGGGTGCACACATGTTGGGGTGTAAATCTGCACCTTCCAGCTCTCAGGATTAGTCTCACAACAAGTCTGACAAATTGCTGTCAGCTTATTTTGCAATGAATGGTACAAAATACCGTGACTGTTTCATATCTAAATTACCGTCGTTTAGTAAACCGATGGAAATAAAGTCAATATTTAATGGATAACAACGAAAACCCGAGAAATTAAGTGCCTCTGTATGACAACGCGTACCGAAACGACTTATAAAAAGGCTGTTACGGCATTGCGAAATCAATCTGTCGTTCCTGTGATTTATGTACCTGAAAATTCCCGCTTAAACCAAGTCTGGTGCCACGCCAGTCCAATCTACAATATTAGGTTTTCCGGCCGGGGAGCCAGTCTAAATAAACCGCCAACGTGTCACATCGAGTGCCTACTATATCGTCACGCATAGTGAGGTCCCGTGTGTTTGCACTTTTCTACGATCGTCCAGACTTCAACATTCGAACAAGAGAATAATTTGTAAAAGGTGAGTGTTATATTTGCATCTTCAAGTGGGTTTTTATTGCCATTTTTATTGTTTATTGCTAACCAGTCATTGTGTTCAGTCAGTTTTTCATGTCTGCACATATCATGCACGGCCGATCGACTACTACTAACTGTGGGCCTGGTCGAGTTGTGCATGGCGAACTATGCCTTATTTGTGCATGTATCGATACAAGTAGCCCTAGCCCTTCCGTGTACATGTACTATGTATACATACATATAGGTACATGTACACGTACTAGGTCTACATTTCTGATTGTATGTATGTACTACTGTACTGAGGTTTTTGCTATAGGTCATGTAGGTCTGAATGTACATTGACATTGTTCAGCATGTACAGTACATTATCAAATGAAAATGCTGTAGGGCCTAGTGCAGTCTAGTGCCAGTGGGCGGGCCCTGGTATGGGAAGTGCTTGTCACAGAGTTGTAAAAACCTAGGCCTACATAAGTACAGTACATGTGCTGTATAGTAATAGGCCATACAAATTTACAAATACCACTTCACTATACTAACTTGTTAATTTAGGACCTAGGCCTGTTGTCACGGTTATGTTGGGAAAATAGTGATACAGATAGTCATCTCATGATCTGGTCATAGGCTTCATTTTCTGTTTTTTTTTTTAGGCCTGCTCTAATTTCAGTTAGTAGGCCTATTAGTTTTTAAAAAATGCATGTTTGTCGTTATAAAAACTGTGATAAATGGGCCATGCCAGTAGAAAATCCACACTCATTATTTAGTTTTTCTGTGAGTAATGTTTTCTTTTTGATATTTTCTTTGCAGCTGCTAAAAGAATTGCAGTGCAGCTACAGAAAGGACATTTACGAGTGCCTACAGAAGACAGTCGCCATGGCGGTCCGGAATCATAAAGCAGGCAGAAACCATTATGCAGTGCCTGCAAAAATATACTTCAACTAGAAAACGCCAACGATAAGCACGTAAGGTACGTATTCATTTTGTATTTGCTTTTGTTTTGAAGACAGGCAAAAATGTGAAGGGGAGAGGACAAGAAAGTGGGATACCAAAGAAAAGAAGACAATATTGTGCTAAAATAAGTACTAAAATGTAATGTTTAATTTTGTTTCAGAGCTTACAGTTACTGCCTGTTGCCTGCTCATTCCATTGTTGATGGCCGAAAAGGATCCGACTATAGATGTCATTGACAAGGTAACTTAATTGTCTAATGTAATTTCAAGGCTCATGGCTGTGCTGCCCGATGCATCATAGCTGGTGGTGGTAAAAGGGGTTGCAGTAATAGATTATTTAACTGTTCAGTACTATTATTTAACTGTTCAATACTTTAGTTTTATCGAAGACTATTCCGAGGAAAACTGGTATAGTTTGCACCATCACCCAAAAATAGAGCAGTCCATATTTGTTTTATATGTACCTCATAAATTGATTTTTTGTGTCAAATGATTGGTATTTTTTGACAAAATTAAGTTAACCGAGAGCAAGCCAAAATGCACATTGTCTGCGTGAACTTGCTTGACGCAAATGCCCGCTTGCTGGCACACGCACACATACTGGCACATGCGTGCGTGTTATTCTGTACGCCCTGCGGAATAGTACTTTAAAACGTATTATCCTTTGACCTTGATGCGAAAGGTCAGACAATAGTTGCGCACGAAAAAGATTGAAATTAATCCATGTCGCGTGATCTGCTTTTAACCAAGCGGTGAACGAGAATCATTGTATGAGGTATATAATATTTAATATTTCAGTTAACTGATTATTGCTATATTTTTTACTTACATTTGAACAGGAGCCTATAGTTCTAACCCCTACCCTGGTCATCAAGGGAAACCCCGTCACCACAGTGGACCTTGCCATCAAAATCGATGGAACAGTTCTGTGCATCACCAGCAGTATACCATTGGGCGTTTCTGCAACCTTTGCAGCTTTTTATGTGTATGGTGTAGAATATCCTCGGCAGGGTAAAAACACTCCTTTTTTATTAGCAGTACCTTGCACGTCTTAACCAAAACAAGTCCTTGCCTGCCAAGGTACAGCGTTTTATAAATGCAATTTCCTACTAGATGCCAAGGAAACTTATATTACCATGCCTCATACATAATCATTAGAGCAAATTCTTATTATATACCTCATATATTGAGTCTCGTTCACTGATTGGTTAAAAGCAGATCACCTGACATGTATTAGTTGAACCATTCCTGAGGGCAACTTTAAAAAAGTACTATTGTTCGACCTTTTGTGTCATAGATCAAAGGATAGTACATTTTTGCGCAACTGAAAAAGTACTATTGTTTGACCTTTTGCGTCATAGGTCAAAGGTGTGTCAGCACATGCGGGCGTACGCGAGAAGCAACTAGAAGTGATGTTCGCATTCACGTGGAAAATGTCCATTTTGGCTTGCGCTCGGCTGTCAGAAAACTCAATTTTGTCCAAAAATACTAATCATTTGACATATAAGATCAGGTATATATATATGAGGTATATAAAACAAATATCGACTGCTCTTTATTCAGGTGTTGCAAATTACTGCCCCCTCTGTGATTTTGAGATGGCAGGCTTGCTATTTTCCCTCGGCCAACGGCCTCGGGGAAAATATCAGGCATGCCATCTAAAAATAACCTCGGGACGATAGTTTCAAACATGCAACTTTTCAGCTGATTTCCTCTTTTTTGTTTGTTTCATTGAAAATTAAAAAACACTGTACAAAGTTGGCGATTTTTTGCATTTTGCTCTTTTTGTAATGACACAGTTGCATGCCTGTAGTTTGCACCAACACCCTCATGAGCTGTCAATATTTGTATTCTAGTCCACTGAACACCACATATCAGTTGTCTATTTTTTTTGTTAATTTCTACAATAAATTACAACCAGTGTATAGTGATCTGTATCCAGGTAATACACATGCACATTAAACACATACGCTTTTGCAGTTGTAAAAGACCTTTCGGGTGCAGCACATGTATCACCGCATTATGCCACCAAGCTACATAAAAAAAATATTGCAGCAAACCCAGTTTTGCCCGCTGTTTTATTGAAGTTAGTGATTCCAAATGGGACATTTTATGAGGTATAGTAATATGCAAATAATGTTTGTCAGTGCAGTAGTACAAATAATTTTAATAAATTGACAGAAATATCTTATTCCACGAGGTGAACAATAAATTTATCAACGAATGAAAGTGTTCGTTCTATTGCACGAATTTTAAACACTCGTTTATAAACAAATTTAGGATTTAATCAGAAGTATGAGTTTTGCTGAAAATTACAACAAAAAAAACCTTGCCAAGTTCTATGAAATGTATCACTTGCATACCACTTGTTATTGGAAAAAAAAATGGGGAAATTGTAGTTTAGCTATGTGGATCTTTCTGTACTTTTGTTTTAAAATGTAACTGTACCTAGGACGCTGGAGCCTTGCCAAAGACATCATTTTTTTGGTTATAGTGTCAATTTATACATTTACCTTTTCCGAAATAATGCAGTGTTGTTTGATGTGCTTTCTAATACATGTAATTACTGTAACTCTCATATACTTGTACATTGTATGCATTGTATGTATGAAAAACTGCTCCTTGTTACAGGGAATTTACCTCCCGCGCACAATACTTGCCAGATGTTAAAACAGTTTTTGCTTTGTAAATAAATGTTTCGATAATTTTTAATTGACCAAATTAACAGTGATTTTTTCCCCAGCGTGAATTTATTGCATGGTTGATAATTGAACTTTAAGGGTGCAGAGTTGCACCTCGGTGCGGATGCAGCCATGTTGTGCAATAACTACCCCTGGAGGTGCACAATTGCACCCCGCTTTGAAAGCCTACACCCCATTTTTTAGGTGCATATTTGCACCTTGGTCTTTGGGTTCAATTTTGCACCCTTTAGGGTGCTGCTATTGTATCAAAGCTCTGCACCCTTAAAGGTGCACGATTTAACCTCTGGAGGTGCAAGCCTGCACCACACGGGGTGCAGGCTTGCACCTTCATGTGGGGTGCAGACTTGCTCCATACTCATAGGGTGCACATTTGCTCCTATTGGGGTGCTGCTATTGTATCAAAGATAAGCACCCCTTAAGGTGCAGACTTGAACCATTATTTCTTAGAGTGTACAGTGTATTTCAACTTTGAAGCTTGTGTAATTTATTTTTTGCAGCTAGAAAAAAAGTATATTCAACACTAAAATTCATCAGAAAAAGTTTGTTTTTGTTTTTATTATTGTTTTTAGAAATAACATGTAAATACCATGTACAGTACATGTACTAGACACAGTTACATGTTATTGACATGGTATTTACATGGTATTTACATGTACATGTTAGCCAATGTTAAAATTATTGTAACTAAAAAAACTGTAAGAGTGGCCATCCCAAATATTTCTGGAAATGTTCCTTACATCTTAAGCTAACAAATAAATAAACAATTACGCATTTTGACAATTTACGCATTTTTGCAAATCAAGGAAAAAGGTGCGAAAAACGTCTATTTCTCAAATTGCCACCACACCATGAAGGAGTTGAGTGCCAAAGGAGTTGAGTGCCAAAGTAGATATAATATATATGTTTAAGTGGTGTAAATTTCAAAAACAAATTCAATTGATCGCGGGGTCAACCAGGGTCAAGACGGGAGGGGTCTTTTTGACCTTTTTCTGGCTGGAGCCAACTTTGGGCCCATGCCATTTCTTAATTAATGCATTGGTGAGCTTATAATTGCTTATGGGTATAGACATGCACCCATAGATAATACCTAGGGAATATAGGATTTATTTGACCCATCATGTGGGCACAGGGTGACCCCAAAAAGCACAAAAAACATTTTTGGCTGAATAAAGTGCCTACTTTGGGTGACCATAACCAGAAAAATAAAGCAGATACAGTTAAATTGAGTGCAGATTCATGAATCTTGCCAAGAAGTAAGCTAGAACATTTGTAGAATACCAAATTTGAGCTCTCTACCTGGTTCAAAGACTGAACTATGAGCTTTCAAAGTCGGAAAATATCACAGAAATCACTTTTCGCGACTCGCACGAACACAAAATGTCCCTCTTGACCAAATTTCAACTGGTCATATCTCGAAAACGACATGGAGTATGATCTTACTTTTTTGTATGTGTTCATTTGGGCCACACTCAATCATTCTTATGAAATTTCATCAAAATCTGAGAGGGTCACCTGGGAACTTTTGAGAAAATTGGTTGATTTGACGCGGAATGACCCATATCCAAACTTGACGAGGCTGCACGCCAGTTCGCATACATGTAGCAACCACTCAAATTATGGCGGCCGAGAATGACGTCACGACGCCATTATTGTTGTCATTCTCGGCCGCCATACTTCAAGGTAGTGAGTGGTTGCTACATGTATGTGAACTGGAGTGCAGCCTCGTCAAGTTTGGATATGCGTGCGGCGCCCGCGCGATTCCATATCACGCAAACAACGACCTTGTAATTAAATTCCACATGTCGCGGCGCGCGCGTCCTGCACGCGTGAGAACAAAACAAGCTGAACGTACATCGCGCACGTTACTGCCAACAAACATTTGGCGAAAACCACTGCATTGTGACGTTGCACGACATCACATTTCCAAGCCCTATTACTACATGTATTTTGCTCCGTAATTTTGAAGGCACAGGCTCGTCAGCAATACGCAGCTAGCACAATGCCTTTGCTACAGAGCTGCGTATTTCGTGGCACGAATTTGGCGCGCGCCCCTTGCTGACGAGCCTGTCTCTTTAAAGAACAAGTTTTACAGAATTCCGTAATTTTATGGAAAATCTGTTTATCCAATGTTTGAGCAAATTATTGAAGTATACGTCTCTAGTCTGTAAAATTACGGAAAGGGTTTTTACAATTGTTTTGTCCGTAAAAATAAGTATTTTTTAAAATTTTTAAACGGGAATTTAGCTTGTGTCAATACAATGTACATGTGTATTTCAGGGGGCTGTAGCTCCTGCTTTTCCTTTGTATTCCTGTACTTTAATGACTGAGCTGTATCCGACAAGAAAACTAAATTTTATACGGCCGTTATAATTTTGTGCTTTGCCATGTGCTTTGCACAATATTGGCGGACCGTCAATAATTGGAAATATTGACAGTATCTGACAGTTCGATAACTGAACGTTTATAGTCATTTTTTTTTTCGGTGATGTCTCCTTTGCACGGGCTCCTTTGAAAGCGAATAACCTTTATATTTCCAGAAAAATGTAAATTTTAAAAAAGTGCCACATCCAAAATGAATTATTGACCTTTCATAAATTCTGGTCCAGTAATAATAAAGGGATTGAAATCTCATTTGAAATGCAACTTTTGTTTATAAATCAATACTTGTGTGACAGAAATTTGCTAAAATCATGGTACGAGAAAGCATCGTTTTATTTGAAAGAAACGCTCAGCCAACTGGGAAAAACTTACAAGATGTGAAATCGCATTTTTACAGTACATGAATATATCGTAATAAAAGACCAACATTTGACGACACAAAGTCATTGGTTTTCTTTGTTACTGAACTAAAATGTTGAAATTGTTTCCACGGAGAAACATTTAAAGAACAATAATAAGGCTAATGAAACTCGATTTTATGTTTCCCGTAACATTTTTGTCAAGCCCAAATGAGGCAACTATTTAATTATTCATTATTTTGTAGCATTTCATTATTTGCAAAATAACGGTTATTTGATCAAAACTCTGATAGTGTGTTAAAACACAACCCTGATCAACTTATACACAAATTTGTATTTATTAAAATATCTTTCACCATTTCCCAGGTACATGTATTTATGACATTTATTTAAAGATCAAGATATATTTAAATAACAAAACACATAAATATCAGTCCACACATTTCAAATGGGAATTGCACCCATGCTTTTCTACCTCTATTTAATAACACTTGTTACCGAGTTCGACAATTAACTGCAACAAAGTGCACGTTTGAGACACAGTCGTGATAGTCCATGGCATCTTTATTATACCCCCTTCCTGTATCTTCACTAACACGAAAATTTTATTTGTCTCACATCATACAACCGTGCAATTAACCTTCTCCAAAACACGACAAAAAATGATGCAATTCTACACGTCAACGGTACCTAAAAAGCTAGCCGCAGTCAACTTAAGTGTCAAGGCCCATTTGTGGTCCGCGCGCCGCTCGCTAACGATAAAAACAATCGCCCATTTGTAGTTTGTGTGTTAGTTCTACCGGTAGGCTAGCACTCACGGCTACAAACCATGGATTTAATAACTATATAGTACAATGGAGCGGACGGTCCCTATGTGTTTGTGCAGCGCGGGGTACATGCATCACAAAAATGGCACGGGTAGCGCAATGTCTTCTCCAGGAATTTATTGTAAATCACTGTTACAAATGTTCACGCACCGCCGGCCGCGCCAATACTCTGCTTCCGGGGTATTTTTTTTTATGGAGGAAGAAAATTACGTTAACATTTTTTTGGCGGGAGGACGAGAATGAGCACCTCGCTCAAAATGTGAAATTCGAGCGCTGCTTTTAAATATCCAACAGAAATGGCAGGAGAAAAAATTTAAAAACTTTATATTTTGGGGGAAAATACAAAATAATGAATTGTTTTAGGATTTTGGCATCTCAAACGCAGCCGGAAAATCCAAACGCGGGCGGGTTACGGGAAACATAAAATCGAGTTTCATTAGCCTAATGCGTCCATTCCAAGAAACTTTCTTGGAAGAAAAAGCATATGTTTTAAACTAAGTTAAAGTTATTGGCAGGAATTGGAAAATAAAAGGGGTCTTAAATCGATTTATTCAGACATGCAAGCACTTTTTATTTAGATTTTTCAACTGAAGTATAAGAACAATTCATATACATATAGAATCACTATCAACCAGATTTGTCGTCAAAGCCATCGATTTAATTGGTCCAAAAAATTAATTGCGAAGTTGTATCCAGTGCGTGAAGCCGCCTTAGATATGTTTTGTGCACGCATATGCGGCGCTTGAGGGCGCTATTGCCACCTCCTGCAAAATGGCCGCGAAAATGTCGAAATGGTCTATTGTCCGAAATACATCAGACCAGAGCACTTTCACATTGTAATCCTGAGAGTCTAGTGTTTCATAAAATAACGGTAAAGCTTACGGAATCGTTAATTTGGCCATCTACGGCGTCTAGTCTTGAAACATTGGACAATATTCATTCAGCGTTCTGCCATGGGCGCCGCCATTTTAGTCGGGCTCCTTGACTTCTCATGACCGAGAAGCGCCACCATCGTCAAAGTAAATCGGCTAAAATGGCGGCGCCCACGGCAGAACGCTGAATGAATATTGTCCAATGTTTCAAGACGCCGTAGATACATGTACCGGTACATGTAGATGGCCAAATTGACGATTCCGTAAGTTTTACCGCAGGCGCGGATCCAGAGGGGGGGGTTTGGGGGTCAAAATCCCCCCACCTGCTCCGACACCAAAAAATATAATGTAATGCATTTTTTGTGTGTCCGCTTGTCCGAAACAAGCTGACATAAAAATCTGACGGGCAAAACCCCTCCCTGGTGGCAAAACCCCCTCCTGGAAAAATTCCTGGATCCGCCCCTGTACCGTTATGTTATGAAACACTAGACTCTCAGGATTACAACATGTGAATGTGCTCTGGTCTGATGTATTTCGGACAGTACATGTATGCAGTCAAACTATCTCAGATTTCAGCAGTTTCGACACCGGGGATTTTCATACGGTCTTCCAGTAGGGCTGTAATAGCGACAGTGTACGTAATAAGTCAGATTTCAAAAGTGAGCCATTTACAGCCCTACATTGTATATGTAGGGCTAACTCGGTACCAGGTCAACTCGGTACCAGGTCAACTCGGTCCCAAGTCAACTCGGTCCCAAGAATACCAAGGACCTAATGATTCCGTGTACTTTTAGAAGGCTAAAAGTGATTTTCTAATGTTTAAATTGGGACTCTATGATTTTATGAATCACTTTTAGCACAAGTAAACCTGTCCCTGCGCTTTTCAAATTTCCCGCTCCTTATGCCACGCCCAATCACCTTTCAGATGCTCAAATCCCAGAAACCTGTTTCGAACCGTGCGCACAGCGCTTATCTGTTAACCCACTTACATGTACATGTTTAGGCCTGTGTTGACCGTGTGCTATGCATGCGTACAGGTAGGTAAATGCATACATATGTAGACTGCGCGGGAATCCGTCAATGCAAAATTTTGGGTATTCTCTGGAGACAAAGGCCTAGCATATTGCTCGCGGCCAACGAACTTTCAATCCGGCCTTCAATGTGACTCGTACAGCTAAACGGCCCAAACATTGCACTATTCGAAACTAATTTGCTTGAATTCAGACCTAATTTTGAAAAAAAAATAAAAATTACGAGTATCCTATTCAGGTTAAATTTATGATCCTGAAAACAAAAACACAGGCCTTTTGAAATGGAAGAACTCACTGAAAACTTCAACTACATGTATTTCCATGTTTTTTATTGCCATCAAAAGCGGCCATATTCTGGGATTATCATATCACTGGTGCGCATGAGTTTCGAGCCAAAACAGGACAACATTTTCAGTAGAAACATGGGCTTCAGTAGTATGTAAATGGAGGCTATTGACACAAGCCAATAAATCGACTCGCATCACCCTCTTTTCCCCTCACACTAACATGCCAAAAAAAAATGACATTTTAAAAAAACTTTTATTTAAAATTATAATTACTATAGATAAATATGGAAATGGAACCCGAAACCAAATATTGTTCCTTATGTCACTCGCTCAAAGATATTGATAGGTTTAAAATTAAAGCTAATGGGATCAGAACTAAAAACTGTTACAAATGCTTAGAAATATTAACTTTTAGAAGGATTAAATATCAATGCGTTCACGGCAAACGGAGAGCTCGTTGCGTCGTGTGCGGAGGTGGTGAAATATGTAAACACGATAGACGAAGGGAGAGATGCGTAGATTGTGGAGGTTCGCAAATTTGTAAACATGATAAACTAAAATCTAAATGCCGCTTGTGCTCAGATCCAATAAATATTTCTATAAAACAATGGATAAATAATTCGCGCAGCAAGGATAAAAAATATGATAGGTACGAGCCCGACCGTTTTATAGATACTGACTTTTTACGCGGGTTGATTGAAGACTATGAACGTTGCTACTACAAAGATTGTAGAGTAAAACTCCAGTACGCCGAGCACAAAGATGACCTAGCGAGTATTGAACGACTAAATAACTCTATAGGACACGTTAAATCAAATTGCGTTTTATCTTGTTTAAAATGTAACTTGAGTAAGAAATCAAATCAAAACTCGGAAAGCGAGTAAAATCAATCTTTCAAAATTGGCGCACTAGGAATTACGCGTAAATCTTCATAAGCGGGCGGACCTTCATTGGTCCGCCCGCTCTTTTTTACGTCTATTGTGAATTTGAATTTAAAAGTTTTCCTATAAGATCCTTTTTTTCTTTAGCTAATCTTTCCGCGACTCGTTTTTCGACCTCGGCCTCATCAACGCTTTTATTTTCTTTGGATCTATATTTCTTCTTTAGCGAGTCTGACATTTCATGAAATTTGGTCAGCTCGTTATTAATCAGAGCAAATTCTTCGTGACTAATTTTACCGTCGCTTATTGCGTGGCTGATTAAATCTTCTATAGTGTTTAGTTTAGACATTGCGAGCACTCTTATTTCGTCGTGCTTTTTAGACTTTGACTTTACTTTACGGCTAAAGTACTTTAACCCAATAGCGCACGCGACGGTGCCGAGCGCGACTCCTTCAAATGCAAATCCTAAAGGTGCGGTAATGACACCGGCGATAGCCGCTATACCTACCGCACCGCTCACTGCGGAAGTGGCTTCGGCAAATGTCTCGACCCACGTCAATACCGCGGTCAACTTTTTATACTTGTTGTACAATCCTTCTCTTTTTTGTTTTTCTACAACAATTTCAGTTTTTACTTGATCTATTTTACTTAGTCGATATGACGTGGTATCACTAAGGATATCGTCTCTATCTACAGCGCGCCATTGGTGCAGGGTATCCGTATCTAGTGACGGATAAATTTTCCGCTCTCTGGGGTCAGGTGATCTCGCTTCCATTTTTAATTTAACTAACTTTAACATTAAATAATTTCAATATTTAAAATCAGTCTCAAGTGTTCGTCTACAATCAGGCATTCGTTACAATCTTTTACCTGAAATTTAAACTCGTTAATTATACCGTTATTTAAATTAACGCCGGGTTTTGCCGTATATTCTTTATCCGCTACTTGGTTATAATAATTGCGATCGACGTCACTCAGAGGTAAGCTACCCAAAATCGTGCTCGGATTTCCGTTGAAAAAGTGTTCGTTCATAGAAATTTGTTCGCAATAAATCATTATTGCCCCTATGGTATCTCTTACAGGGTAGCTAATGTGCTGACCGTAAGCTATCCAGCCTCTAGACAGGTATAATATCTCTCCAATTTTATTTAATCTAATGGCGCGTTTTGGACTTACGGAGGTATATAATTTATGGCCGCTCGGATACCACGAAAACTGTAACCCCGCTATTTCTAGGTAATTAAGTTCTCTAATTATTTCGCTAACGTCGTATATGCCGGGATCCATTTGGTGATTCATAATATTAGATCTCCTCGAATTGTTTCCTACGTCGGCCCATTGAACGTTAGTTCTCTCTCTGATGTTGAAAAATCTCAGGGGCATGCTAGCGTTCAACAACTTTATCTTTTTGATACCGTCAGAGTTGTCTATGGGACTATGTAACTGAAACGTTACGTCCGATTTTTTTATTACAAAGGTGTGATTCATTTTATTACTAGTAATTAGTATTTTAATTATCCAACTTTTTATTGAACATCGACGCATAAGACCAAGTCTATTTTATCGTCTGACATCTCGCAACCTCTGCAATCTTTTATCTCAAACTCAATCTCGTTAATTACTCCATTTATCAAAGGAATTCCATCATTTTCTGTGTAATTATTGGCGACGGCTTGACCGTAATCGTGCGTGTGTAAAAAAGTTGCCGGTACCACTCCCAACAGAGTGCTATTTTCGCCGTTAAAAAAGTTGTTTTGCGTATTAATTTGTTTACAATAAACATTTACGGCGCCGGGGCTTTCGCCGATTGATGGTTTTACGATTATGGACCTCGTACTGTCGGTCGAAAATAAAACGGTTTCATACGTTAATCCAACTATTTCAGCAATTTTAGTGAAATTTATAAAACGCAAACGCTCTATCCGTATTTTTAGATAATTGTCATCTAATATATCAAACTTTAGCCACCCAAAATTGTAAGAGTTAAAAAAATCAACAAAACTGTGAATGGTATAATATCTGGGAGGCATTAAAATTGGTCTTATACTAGTGGAAATATGTTTTTGTCCATCGCTACCGGGGGCCCAAGTCCCCCAATCGATCGTCGTGTATTGTTTAATATTGAAAAATATCCTAACGCGCACGCTGGCACTCAATAGCTTAATGTTTTTACATCTAACGGCACAACTATTATCGATCGGCGAGCTTAGTTGGAAAGTTTGATTTCTACTCCTGATGAGAAAAGTGTGTTTCATTTTATTAACGCGTATACGTTTTTAATCGCTAATATCAACGCATAATATCAATTTTATATCATCGATCGTGAGTTCTTCGCCTCTATAATCTTTTAATTCAAAAGTCAACTCGTCGATTACGCCGTTTTTTAAAGGAACCCCGGTATTGTCCGTGAAGCTTTTTGCGATTTCTCTAGAATAATCTTGTCTGTACGATAGAGGCGTTGGTATAAAACCTAACAAATTGCTAAAACTGCCGTTATGAAAGTTTTTTTGGGTATTAATCTGATTACAATAAATGTTAATGGCATTGGGATTTTTACCAATTAGTGGAGTTAACGTCTTGACCCATTTATGGTTGAGGGGGGCTATAACGCCAGTATCTAACAAGATACTATCGTCGCCTAAAACCAATCTAGGCTCAAGTAAATTACCAACTGGGAAAAAATTCATAAGGTATCCGGCTTCCGCTTCTATTTTTAAATCACCATTTTTTAAAATAGAGAACCTTATCCATTCTAGATTGTAAGAGTTAAACACGTCAATTAAACTTTGTAATGAATAATAGCCAGGTTCAAATATTATCTCACTCCAATCGTCGCCGCCGTGTGCCCATTGAACAATTAGTTGTTCTTCAATATGATGAAACATGGTATACGACATGCTAACGCCCAACAGTCTAATTTGTTTACGTGAGCAACCAAAACTATTGTCAATCGGTGGGTTTAATTGGAAGGTGTGATTTTTAGTCTCGACAAGAAAAGTGTGTTTCATTATTTATAATAATGTAATACAATTATAAATTAAATGAATTTGTCACCTTTATCAATATCAAATTTGAACGTAGTAGTCGAATCGCAGACTAGAGAACGTTTTACCGCGCATCTACCTGAAATATTCAATCAATATAAATTACCGGATATAAAACACATCGTTGACTTTAACCGTTTTTTACATCACCCGCTTACATTCTACCAAAATCAAATAAATTTTGCAGTTTACTGCGCTACTACCGCTTGCGGAGTCGGAAAAGATTTATTAAAACATAAAGACGAGATGATTGCTAGTATATTTAATTTTCACGTATATTTTATGACGCGAAGGATCTTGTACGAGTTAAAATGTCCAATTCCACACGACATAATGTTTAACAAGTTTAATAACAACATCGATAGATGGGCTTATACGGACGTGTGTAGAGACTTTGGCATAGACAAAAATAACGCGTCAAAGTGGATTCAGAAAGTAGAAACTCTGTCTAGCGGAATGGGCATACCGTATTACATGGGTAAAGAAGTTGTCATAAAGCACACCAACGAGTTATTTAGCGTTCACCAAACGCATCCAGATGCTACCGGTAAATTTTGGAGCGGCACCGACCGGCACACGTTCAGTTTTGTAGAAAACAGATACTTTCAAGGCGGCTACGTCACTAATTTCCCGGTAGATTATATTCGGCAGACGGACGCGGTAAATTACGCGTGGCAAAGTTTTATACCGGAAAAGTCTAATAAACCATTTACTGACCGAGGAATACCTAGTATAAACGAGTCAATTAGAACTTACGCTTACGCCATACTAGGTGCGCAAGCTCAAGCTAAGACTAACATAACGTCGCCGGGTACCGGATTAGACGCTCAGGATCAGTTTTTAGTTATTGTCGAAGACTCGATTAACGCTCCTCCAAATATACAAGACTCTATCAATAGATATCAAGATTCTTTATATTACGCCCGCTCCGCTTTAAATTTTGTAGTCGGTCAAGATTTATACTTGATTCCTGCGGATATGCGTCTCAGGGTAGGCATTCACGACGGATACAACAACGAAATCGTAATTGCTACTGAAAATATGAACGTAGGATACGATGGACAATTAAACGACGGTCTAGCGAAAATTCAGGCTGCTGATGTATATCAACTTTCACCTAAAATTCAAGCCCAACCCCAAATGCATCCTCAACTGAGCGTAGAACAAATAAATCGTAATACATATTTTGAGGCTAAAAAACAAGCTGCGCAAGTACAAGAATCTAATAAACCCCAACAAGAACCAAAAATTACACAACAAGAATTCGATGAAATCGTAAATTCTGGAGATCACGAACTAGAAAAGACCTCTTTAATAGTTGGGTTTTTAGCGATTGCGGGAATTGGCTATTTGAGTTATAAAGTAATCTATTAAAACGTAAGTTTTTAAATTCTCTTTTGCACGTAAACAAATATCAACAGCGCAACGCCACTAATCATAGCCCATACGTTTTGAGCCAATAGGCCCGTAAACTTGCTCAGTATATTAAATAACCAACTGGCTATGCCTCCTAATATCGCCGGTAATGCGGCTAACGCTTTAACTCCTAGCTTTTTAAACAAATTTGCCAAGTTTTCTAGTTGGCGTTTTATCCAGTCTGTAAAGTTTTTTGGTTTAGTAGGTTGTGATGGGGTGACTGGTTCGTCCGGATTGACCGGCTCAACTGGCTTAGCCGGCTTGACTGGCTCAACCGGCTTGACTGCAGGCACTGCGATTGCGGTTGCCGCGCCTCTAACCCCGGCTACTACACTAGCTATTAACGTGCTTACCGCTAAAGAAACGGCGGTAAGAATGCTTACGACCGTAACGCCCTGTTCTCTGAATAGAGTTTTAATTTTATCACCCAGAGTCTCATCTACGTGCAGCATACGGGCGACCGTAGCTTTTATTCTATTCATCTGACTCCTCAGCTTTTTAGAATCGGCATCGACTAACTCTAGCCTAGTCGATAAATTTTCGAGTAAATTTCCTAATTCATTTTTAGTCTTAGAAACATTTTCTTCTTTAGTTTTTAAATCTTTTTTTAATTTTTCAACTTCATTTTTGTAACCTTGCATGTCTTTTACGGAGACGGAAAGTTTACCCGTTTTTGAGTCGTAATTAGCACGTCCTTCCGATGTTGTAAACTTTTCTTCTACCGATTTTATTTTATATTTTAATTGAGCGACCTCATCTTTACTGGCTGCCAATTCTTCTTGAGCGACATCAACTTTCCATTGTAGTTTCATTAGTTCGAGCGTATTTATTGTTAAGCTCTCTTTCGTAGTTGACATTGTATTAGCCGCATTAACCAAGTCTCTAATTTTATATCGTTTACCCTCGTACGTAATAAATTCTTCATTCGTAAAATTACCGGGGTCTGTTTGCGAAGATTGATTTTCGGTACTAAAAGAGTGTTCTTCAATCTCATCTTCATCAAGAGTTTCGCTAGCGGGGAAAAATAAATCTTCATTCATCGTTTCATACCATTCTTTCGCCTTAGCTATTGCTTCTTGATCAGTAGCGCCGTTAACATCGGTCTCTACAATACTCGTTGCTCCGATTACGAATTTAATTTCTTCCTCGGGGATTCCCAGAGCTCTAGCAAATTGTTCAAAGTCCTTGCCCCTATACGAGTCAAATAATGTTTTAACGGTAAGAGGTTCTCCACCTCGTTCCGTAATACGATAACTAGTTGCCCCCCAAGTAACGTCTATACTTTTGTCTTCATTAACTTCCATCAAGTCGAAAATAGATGGGTTGGGAACGTATTTAGTCGTTTCTAAATACTCGCTTATCGCTTCATCTATAAGAGATTCATCTTCAGTTGCTCTTAACGTTGCGTCTACCGAGTCTGCGGTTGTATTTAGATCAGACTTTCCAGATTCCATGGGCTGTTGATCCGTTTTTACCGAGTCTGCGTTTGTGTTTATATCAGACTTTCCAGATTCCATAGGCTGTATAGCCGTTTTTTTAGTCTTTTTTGGCGGGTCTGGTTCGAGACCTAGTGCCTCTCGAATAAACGCGGTACCATAATATTGTTTAAGAGTAGATTTAGCAAATGGAACTCCATCAGGTTTAACTAACGGGATGTCTCTATCTCTCCAATTTACGGTCAGTTTACCACCTTGCTCTGGAGTAAATTTTTCATAGTTGATTATAATCGGTTTATATTTACCGGCAATTTTATTGTAAAAAATATCTACTTGTTGTTTCGTTATTTCTCTAGCATAGCGCTCAAGTGTCCGCTTAGTGGCGTCGTTCCGTGTTTTCGGTGGTTCGGGCTGAGTGTGTTGTCTCAGCCTGGCTAAACGCAATTCTATTTCTTTATAGTCATCGTCATCTTCATCTACTTCTACATATTCTTTATCTTGCGCCTCGACCACTTTTGTGTCTGGCTCTTTCATGCGGTCAAAGTCACCACGTTCATCCATTCTTATTTGTTAATACAGCTTAAATTTATTAAATTACATTTTAAAATCATTTTTTAAACCGAATTCAATACGTTTGGAGGTAATACGCCCCTGGTAGTCAACCAACTCTTTGTAAAGTTAGCGGCAGTCACGAGTACAGTTGTCTTAAAGACGTCCATCAAGTCTGCCTTAGCTATGTCTACGGATTTCATACCAAAAAACTTTTTACCCAAAATTGCGTAAGTGATCGTAATCCCAGACAATACCGCCGAGTGATAAATTGTGTTTGTTATCGTTTTTTCATTCATATTTATTTATAATTAGATGCTATAATTATAAATCATTTTTTATAATCTTCCATGCCTCGTAATTCCGAGCCGTTGGGTTCAACGGGGTTAGCTCTGACGACTTTTGGTTTAACTTTTTCGTTAGAGTAGCTCGCCACATTTGTACTAGCGACTAACTTATATATACATATCGACACGCCGACGCCGATTACGGCCGCCAATGCGTACCACTCGTAGTTGTTACCGCCGCTTTCCGTCGGAGTACTATCGGAGACTTTTAGTTCATTAGCCGCCTCTCTCAACTTGACATTTTGCTCTTTAATAAGTTTGTTGTGAGCGGCGAGCTTCTTGCCGAGTTGTACTCGTTTAGGATCTTTTTGTTTGGTGGCGGTGATCTTTTTGATTTTAGGTTCTGGTTTGACTTCTTCTACGTGACTCGTTTCTTTGACTCGAGTATCTATAGTATCCATTTTACTACAACTATATTATAATTTAATAGAAATCAATTTTCTTTGTCTTTTTCTGACTGCAATTCATTTACAGTTTCAACTACATCATCATCTTTTGTTTCTACAACTTCAACGTGACTAGCCGTAATTAAAAACGCGGTCAACGGCCCGACCAAGTGTCCGTAATTGAAGTAAACCCCGCTGAGCAATCTACTCACGCTCGAGTTTACCGCCGGATTCGTCTCTAATTCAACGTGCAGTTTTGTCTCGTCGTCTAATTTTAACCTTAATTTTCCTATACCTAATTTGGGCAGCGCAAATTTTACAATCTTGGTAAAGGCCGTGATTATCGGCAAACCGAGCCCTTTTATCATCTCAGCACCAATCTTTGTCTCGTATAATTGTTCGAGTTTAGTCAGCGTCTCGTCGTTCATAGCCTCGACTTCTTTTTGCGAGTAGTCTTTACCGAGGTACGATTTAGATTTCCCCGCGGCGACGACTTCCAACATTTTGCTCTTCAAATCCGGCTTATCTCTCATTACGCTTTCTAATTCCATTTTAGTTTTAAATATAGACGCTATTTTATTATATAGCTTTTTTACGCAAGTTAATTCGACGTTTAACTTGTACAACTGATACGAAATTGCAGATAGCAACGTCAATACGCCTATCTGATATATCGAGTTTATTGCGTTACAACTGTCCATGATCTATAATACCAAACGCAGTTATTTACAACGAAAAACGTAATTATTTATAATACGCTATAAGTTACCGGCGGATCGGTCTTCAATATCAATTTCGTAAACTTTATATTCTTCAACTCGTACTCTATCTCTTGTAATTTTTCTCTGGGTACTCCTCTATTTTCCTTCATACACTGATTAAAAGATCACTCGTCTTTGCAATAAAACATGGCTATCCACTCTGTCTGCTCTCTAAAATCCTTTAGCACGCTGTTGTATTTTTGGGTAAGCAACCAGCAAGAGTGATTGTCGTGTCGCCCGCTCATGGCCAAATTTGACAACTCACAATTTTCGCAGTCTTTTAGACTCTTGCGGTATTTTAAGTCTTGTCGAGCGCTGCAGTCGTCTATGATAAACAGCGTGTGAAACTTCTTTAAGACTCTTCTGTAGACGCTCAGTGCCTGATTTAAATCTAGTCTATCCAAGTCGTTTAGCACCACGCACTCGTCGCTAGTTATCCACTCGTAATTGTAGTAGGTCTTGTTTTTATACACTGTCGGACACAGAATTACTACGTATTCAAAGGTGTCTTTATACGCGCCCGACAACAAATCTAAAATAAACTTTGTCTTGCCAGATTTCGTTCTTCCGCATATCAACGCGCAGTGGGGTTCAGTCGGTAGTTTCATTTTAATATTGAAGACTATTAAATCTACCCTCTCTAATTACTAACTGAGAGTCCATAACCAAATATATATAACACTTTAATTGGCCGGTCGTCTCGTCGGCCGACGTAAGCTCAATTTGGATACCTCCACCGTGAGAGCCAATGTGCCTGCCGCTTCCGTGAGCCGAGTTGTCGTCGGAAGTCCTGAAATCGAGCCAAAGGGCGTATTTGTCGGTCAAGTACCTAGACGCCGCGATAGGTACCATTTCTAAGTATTTCGACACGACCGACGGCACATGCACCCCAGGGCCGTCTACAAAGTACTTGCAAATCTCCCCAAAGTGTTGGTCACGCCTCAACTCTGGCACGTACAACGCTTCCGGCATTCCCTCGACTTGAACTTTTACTTTAGTCAAGTCCGGGTTGTAACTGTTTTGCGGGTCTTTGTCGGTCAAGTCTTTGAAAATTAGAAACACGCCCTTTAAGCTTTTTACGTTGGTGTTGATGTTGAGAGTCCACGCGTTGTCAGTTTTATTTAGAATCTTTTCGTATTGGCGATGTACTCTGTCGAAATAAAAAGAAACTCCGCTCTTGTATCTGCTTTTAATTTGACTAGCTAGTCTAGAATCATTTATTACTTCGTACTGCAATTTCAAGTGAGTAATCTTGTAAGTCGCGGCGTCGTCGGTAGACTTGCACACCCTAGCGTGATCGTTCCACTTTATGCTAAACGACAGTTTACCCTCTAAGCCACTCGGGTAAAACGGGTGATGGTCGGTTAAAATTCCAATGTCTAACGGAATGGCATAAAACTTACCGTAAGTGTTTGCCACCGCCACGTCGCCCTTGTTTGTTTTCACCGCGTCGTCGGCTTCCGTCCTGAGTTTAGGTACGTTTTCTTTTTCAATACCAAAAAGGCTCAAATTATTTTGGTGATGAGGCGATATCCAGTGATCTTTATAAGACTGATAGACGTCGTAATCGTCTAAGTTGTAAATCTCGTTGCCGTTCATAGAAATTCGCATCTGCTTTACGATATTGCGAGACACGTTGTTGTAAAGAGTTTTGTTATCGTCCGTATCGCTATTTAATACTATTCTAAATATCAACAATGCCGTCCCCGGAATCAACACGTCGTCGTTGGTCAATTTGGGGAAATCTAGATTAAAAGTACTGCCGGCGCTCGCGGTCTCGGCAGACACCTCGGCGCAAATTAACCTTCTCTGGCCTTTGATTGAATTTGGGTTTTTGATTTCTCTGTAAGGATCAATTTTCTCTCCAAAGTGCCTATTCATCTTTATTTAGTATATAATAATGATATTTATATTTAAATTTTTACCGCTTATGATTAAAATGGTGTCGATAGCGATGATGCTTGGTGGAGCCGTAGTTAACGCTCTTGCATTTACTGGATCAAATTTCATATTTTCTAAAATGGGAGAAGACGACGGAGAACTTAAACGACACGACTTGGCGTTAGAACAACTTACAGCCGCTAAAGAACAATTTACAGAGAGCCGTGCAAAATATGCAGATTACTTAAACGATCGGCTCGGAAAAGAAGCCCACGCTCAGAATACTTTTAGCGACGTCGACGTCGCGCTGCGCGAGTACAACCTGCTCACCGGCGAAGATAAAAAAATGCCGGTAGGGTTATCTCGCGAGCCGAAATTGTCCGACTTTTACGCCAAGCCAGAACACGTAAAAGATAGAGAGCTAGTATTCATCGTGGGCGGTCTGGGTTTACTGACATTTTTGGTTTACAAATATATCTAAATTAAATAAGAGTATGAACGACGAGAAATTTCGCAAGTTGTATTACGGACCGAGGGGATACTGGAAGGGCGACGGCGCGGTTAAAAATTTAGCTAAAAAAGCAAAGACGAGTGAAGAAGAATCTAGAAATTGGTTGCGCAAACAAGCAATGTGGCAAATTTATCTACCCCCTCCGACATATATACCTAGGCCTACTTCATTAAATTCTAGTTACGGCGTACCAAACGTCGTGCATCAGGCCGACTTGTTGTTTTTGCCCTACGACAAAATCAAATCTAAAACTTTCAAATACGCGTTGA